>BMAT01010452.1:239453-249960 GCA_019649035.1 Elysia marginata | reverse complement strand
TTAGAGCTAAAATATATACCTTACTTTTTTTTAAAAATTGACTTGCTACTTATAAATAGTTAAAAATAGAATTCTTGGTGTAAAACGTTTTCAAAAGTACAAATAATGAAGAAAACATTGAGATGAAATAAAATGCATTTGTTTTATGTACCAAAATTTAAAAATTAGAGGGCAAAAGAAATAAGGCAAAGGGGTAGAAAGTATTTAAGCATTGTATCTTAGTTTATAAAAAGACACTTTTACACTTTTTTTACACCTGAGTCAAAACTTTTTACTACTTAAATTCAAGGAAAAAAAAACAGTGTAACCAAAGTTTGACTGTGCATTTTATTTGTTTATTTACAAGTAATTGTTTTAATGTAAAAAAAATGTTCAGAGACGAATATTGAAGAACAGGCACAAAGTAAAAATCTGTCTTAAATGTGACAAGAAATTACAAAATAGTTAAACTTAAGCTTATTAAGAAAAAAAACCCTAATAAAATTCTGCTTGTGAAAACCATAAATACATTAATATTCTAAGCTCTTTTATTTTTAGAAGGTGGAGAGGTAAAAATGTAAATGGAATAAAAAAAGAAAAAAGAATGCCATCATTCAATTTGATTTTTTACCAGACAACTTTTATTGTCTTCAAATGTCTCTTAAACTTCACTGTCTTAACGGTACTATAGCAGGTTTTATTTTATCTAAAATAACTTTGTTACAAAAACTGCAGCCTGAATCATACAACAATAACTGCTGTTTTTATTCAGGAAAACGACTTTTATTCTTAAAGTTTTAAGATAACATGGACACAAGATATTGGTACCCAGCACACACAGAACCAAAATAAGACTGCAAGTTTGATCACTGTATAAATTTACACATGCTATATTAGGATTTAAGGTGAAATGGTGAAATCTTTGACTTAACTTAGAAATATTGATAGTTGTTTAAAATTTAGTAAAAAGCCTTTTAAAATTAAATATTTTGCTAAAAAAAATGGCCTTGTGAATAACTAACGTCAACTTTTTTTGTATAATATAACATGTGTTTCTTTCTGAAGAGTAATTACTTAAGATTTTAGTTGTGGCCTTCTCTCCCCAATTTATTGAAAGCTCTTGATGAGGTTTTTAAACTTAGTTTTTTGTTGTTTTTATTTTGCAGACCTTCTCTTTCTTCTGAACCAATAAGTGATGGCCCGCTACTTGCTTGCATTTGATTTTGATCATACATTGATTGATGCAAACAGCGATGTGTACATCATCAAGCTTGCTCCAAATGGAGAATTGCCTGCTGAAATTAAAGATCTCTACAAAGATACTGGCTGGATTGAGTATATGGGTCAGATTTTTAAGTATGTTTTCTCTTTTATTCTTTTTGTGCTTTTTTTTACAATGCCTTTACAGTGTACTAGATAATTATGATCTTGGTGTTTGTTATTTTGCTGTTTACATATTTGACATTCTATGAGGAGACACAGTCACAAATATTCTACTTATTTCGGTCATATGTCATTGCAGGCTGTTATATTTCTGTTTTTCTAAACGTCTGCTGTAATAAGTTGAAATCTTTTATCTGTTTTAGTTTAAAGAACTGAATATCAACTTTCACCTCTCTCTAGCCTCTTATGTAGGTGTAATAATCCCACAAAATAAGCTGATGTTTGATGAGGGTTTGATTTTGTACAATAACTTTTCAGCACCTCAGAGTATTGGATTTGTGCGCTATATGATTCTCTTATTATTATTGTTGTAATTTAAGTCAGGTTGAGAAAATCAAATCAGACATTTTCTAAAATGGCACCTGCATTGAAATCCTCATAAATTCAACTTCTCGGGACCAAAATATAATTTGACTCTAAGCAAGAGTTGACTTAAATAATTACAAAAATACAGTAGTGCTCAACAATAGCGGCACCCTTTACAGTGTGACCATCCCTACATTGGAGCCTCTGAAGAATCCCTTATTTTATATATAAAGTCTATTACCTGTGCATGGGTACAACGGGACAAGAACATGTCCAAACATAATTACAGCAGGAGCAAACTTAAGAGGAATTAGATTAAAAAAAATTAAGAAATGTTTTTCGTAAACTCAAATGGCAAGCCTTTGTAAGACCATAGGTTTATTGTGAGTTTGGCTTATGGTTGCACTGCAAGCCAATGCAATGTTTGCAAATGCCTCTGTTTGTCTAATTTACTGGTCACTGTGTATTGTATTACAGTACTATTAGGGAAAGGGAGAGGGGGGCTGAGTGCAGTATTGTCACTCATTGGCCCTGTCCAGAGCAGTGAGAGGAGGCAGTGTATCCTGCAGGCCTAGAGCAAGGTGATACTTGCTAGTACTAAGTAGTTATAGTTAAAATACAAACCATATGTAAAACAATGTGACTCAGTGATGATTGTGAATAAAGAGGGTAGAGAATGGGTGAGGAGAGTCTTATTACATGCCTGTCTATGGGAGTGCCATCAAAGCAGAGTGATTTTTCCTTCATTTTTTTTAAATAACTCCCCTTTACATTTGTGTTGCGGGAACATGCCTACAACAGTACATGAGGATTTTTCTTTTTGAGTCTAAAATCCCACTGTAGACATGTTCTACTGTATGTGGATATATCAGGTATGCACTCTAGTTTCATCTGTCTGTCCTGAAGTTGTCTACTTCCCATAGTATACATGTACACTAATAAAGATGTGAAATTCAAAACTACATAACTCTTCTTTTTTAGTTGTGGTTTTTGCTTATAGTCTCTTGATGCTGCTTGAAGATGACAGTTTATCATGGGTGTCTGACAATTTACTGTCTATCTTTATGTTTATCTCGATTATTTGCCCTACCTTAAAAATCGTAATTCTGGTAAATGTATTTTCCTTTTATCCAGGTACTTGCACAAGAATGGCTCAAAGCAGTCTGACATTTTGAGCTGTATGTCAGAGATTCCACTCACTGAAGGCATGAGAGAGTTACTAGATTTTACCTCCAAAGCTGGTTGCTTTGAACACATCATTATCTCAGACTCGAATTCGGTGTTTATAAACCATATCTTGGCTACACATAGTCTGTCTGTTGTGATGGCTGGCATATTTACAAATCCTGCTGAGTTTAATGATGCTGGCTGTTTAACTTTACAAGGATACCATTCTCAGGATTGGTGTTCTCTCAGCACTGTGAATATGTGCAAGGGTCACATTTTAAAAAACTTTATAGATATGAAGCGAAAATCAGGTATAGAATATGCATCAGTTTTATATGTAGGAGATGGTTACAATGATCTTTGCCCAAGTCTTGAGCTTCGGCCTCAAGATTTTGTTTTCCCTCGAGTTGGCTTCAAGCTGCATAAGTTGATAACCAAGATGTCCAAAGAGAACAAGCCAGTTGATATGTCTGCTCTCACAGCTAGAATTAAACAATGGGAATCTGGTCTTGACATTCTGGAAACTGTTAAATCTTTTTCTTTGCAATGAGTGCAAATTAGTTTGTTGTTTTTTGTTTTTCTTTAAGTTGAAAGTAACAGTATCTGTACATATGCAAATCCTATGAAGATTTCTAGATCTATATAATTTTTTTAAGTATTGAAAATCTCCCGCCTGTTAAAATTGTATGAGTGTCTTGAATTTTAAATTGTATCTACATGTATTTAGTCCTTATGATTTGTTCTTTAGACAGAAAATGAGACTTCATTGCTCAAGCTTTATAAGTGAGCGTACCATTTGTTTTCTTTCCATGAGAGTTACATAACTATGAAGGGCAGTTAATTTTTATGATCAACAAACGTGACATGATACATGTATATTAGTGTCCTATTTGAGCTAGTTAGGTAGCATTCAATCCACAACACTTCTCCAAAATTTGAGATTTACGACATTGGCTAAATTATATACAGCAAAATGAACAAATTAATTTCATGTGCATTTGCACTGTTCATTTGTGTATAAAGTACTTAGAACTGTTCTGCTATAAAAAAAAATTTCTTTAGGTGCAATCAATAATTTCCTTGATGGAATCACTGTCCTAAATCTAAATCATTTGATGTAAACATTGTCCTTGCTGCTGTATTGTTCTTTTATTTGAAAATATTAATTTGCACTTGTTACTGGATCGAGTAGGCCTATTTGAATCTTTGCAGCAATTGTCACTTTTCAGCATTCTACCATCTTAGCATTATTTCAATAACTAAACAGCCATAACACATTAACACTACTGTACAGTCATTCAGGTTTACAGATCCTATCATTCGACTGGTTTCCGGTCCCGTCTGGGGTATGGTCGATGCACATGGGTTCATCTCTGAGCTGAACTCTCAGAGGGTGGGTAGTGACGCTGGGAAGACCATTCCCAATTGCACGACTCCTTATTCCACTGTTATTCATCTTATCTCTGGAAATATGGTTTCAGGGTGATGTCCTCTATGTGCTTTGGCCATCCTTTCAGAGTATATTGGAGAACCTTAGAAAGCGTATGGTCTTTGATTGTCTCAGCTGCAATATCTACAGCTGATCCAGGCATTTCATTGATCTATGAGATATGCACCTCTTCTTCTTTTCATATTTGATGTTGTATTTGTAGTACCTCTTAGAGTCTTGATACTAGCATGTCAGCATTGCTGGAGTCCTCACTTCTGTGTACTGTATCTCATACTGTTAAGCGCACAGTTCAATTGACCATCTCTGTATCCTTGCAGCAGCCATTCATGGAAGGTTGGTCTTTGGTCCGATTGTCTTAAGCAAAGGTCTGTGGTCTTTGATCAGCATGAACCAGGGGTCATAGAGATATTGATGAAACTTCGAAACACCAAAATAGATGCTTAATGCTTCTTTTTCAATTTGCGCATAATTTTCNNNCGCTTTTGTCAAAGACCTTGAGGCATAAGAGATAGGTCTTTCCTCTCCATTTTGCATACAATGAGAGAACGATCCCAATACCCTTTGGACTTGGGTCTCTTGCTAACAATAATGGTAGATTTTGGCCATAATGTGTGAGCACTTCTTTAAATTTAGCATGCTCTTGACTTTCTGTAATGAGTTGTCACACATGTCGTTCCATTCCCACTCTTTTTCCTTCTTCAAAAGCACATGAAGTGGTGACAATATTGCCAACAGGTTTGAAAGGAACTTTCTGAAGTATTGGACTCCTCCTAGGAAACATCTTAGTTTCTTGACATTTACTGGTCTTGCAACTTGCTACATGTGTTTGATTTTTTTTTCTTGTTGGTGCAAACCATCTGCTTCAATGCATGTCCAAAGTAATCAATTTCATCTTGCATGAAGCTGCACTTTTTTTTGTCGAGTTTTATACCGTTTTGAAGTCAGTCTAAAATTTCATTCAGCTTCTTCAGGTGTTGTTCATTGCTGACACTGTGAGCCTGATGTCATCAATAAAGACTTAGACGCCTTCTATGCCAGATAAAAATTCTTCCATATTTTTCTGGATTATTGCCAGTCCTGGTGATATTCCATAGGGCATTCTGTTGTACCTAAACAGTCCAATGTGAGTGTTGATAGTGACATATTTTCTGCTGTCATCCTCCATTGGTAGTTGTTCGTATGCTTGTGTAAGATCCAGTCTGGTGAATTTTTTCCCTTTGGATAAGGTTGAAAACAGATTTTGTACTGTTGGCAAAGAATATTGGTCTAATTTCATTTCAGGGTTTATTTTCACTTTAAAATCTCCATACAGTCTTACTTTGCCATTGTCATTTGGTACCCTAACAGTGGCTCTGCCCACTCGTTTTGAGGCACCTAACTGCTGATGTTTTTCTCGTTCTAGCTTTTTCAACTCCTATTCCACTTTAGCTTTCATTGTGTATGACACAGACGTAGGTTTGAAGAATTTAGGCTGTGCATTTTCTTTGATGTGAATTTTCGCCATTGCGTCTCTAATTTCACGCAGTCCCTGGGAAAAGAGGGTGTGGTGTTTATTCAAGAGACTTAATCCGTTTCCTGTGGAAAGTACATAGGCCCATTGTATTTTTAGTTGTTCTATTCTACGCAACATTGAAGATTGGTGAGGAATGTCAGCAACTAAGAGTCTTAGTTTTACTGGTTTTCCACATTTCCCTTTGACATTTTCTTTAGATTCACCCTTGAGTGGGATGTTTGACCCGCTATAGGTTTTCAAGATTTGTGTGGTTGGTTGCACCTATATATCCTTGAATTTTTCTTGGAAAATATATCCATTCATAATGGTCATGCCAGAGTCTGTCTCCATTTGGACATCTTTTCCGTTATGTTAATCATAGGCAAGAATGTGCTTTCCTTCCAGTGCTATTGCTGTGAAAAATGTAGTCTTCTTCATCCTCATCAACCACTAGCTTCATAAACTGGTGCTTTTTTTTTTCCTTTTGCTCTGCAAACCTTGGCCAAGTGTCCCTTCTTGTGGCATTCATTTCAAGTATACTCTTGTACTTATATTTCTCTGCTAGGTGATTTAAGTACCCACATCTGTAATATTTCTTAGCACTTTGGGTTGAACCTGCAGTTATTATTATTGATTACATTTTGATTACGTTCAACCACCTTAAGCATTAAATTAGTGATATTTTGTCGCTTCTAGGAATATGACACAATTCAGGGATACACATGTACTGGCTAATTCATTAACGTTTAATGAGTGAACAAGATTTTATTTAATATTAAGATACTCTCAAAGCCAGTTTTTCGGTAACTTATTTTGTTAATATATTTTATAGAAATATGTTTACATTGTACTTTTATGCAGATATCCAACTTTCTCAGGAAACAGCTATAGGTTTGGAAATGATTTTTATTTGATTGATTGTCTCAGCTTTGAGTATATTGATGACTTAAAGGGTAAAAATGATTCTTTAGTCAAACAAACTTTATTTTTAAAATAGTCTCTCAAAAAATTTAAAGACATTGATAGGCTTGAGGCGTTCTTTCAAATTTTTTTTCAATGCTGATAATGAGATTTGTCGTCAAATTGATGTAGATGAGGTGTAGGGTTCAAATTTGTTCCTTTAAACTTAGGCTCTAGATTATGCTTAAAGCATAAATGGTATTAAATGATGTTACTGTGTAGACCAGCAAACAAAATAAGTTTCACTTTGAATGTAATTTTTTTAAAAAAATCTAGATTTTAATCAGAACAAACAAATTTCAGTATTATGATTTAGTCTGGCGCCTCATTTTAGTTTAAAATAGAAAAGGTGGGAGATTATTTTATTCATTAAAAATTTAAATATACTACAGTTTGAAGCTTGACATCACATAGTAGTTTGAGGATGGATTATTCAAAGAAAAAAACTGCTGTAGGTCTCCTTTTTAGTTTACCTTTTCGAAAATCTGAAAATACAAAGTCTATTTTAATCACAGGGTTAAACTTGCAGAGCATGTAAAATGTTCAGCTGAAGATGTGCACACTTTCCAATCACAAAATTTTAGTTGCATCTGTGATGGCGCGCAGCTCATGATGCAATGATTGCACTGCAATGTTCAAGTAAGCCTCAAATCCATCAAAGCTGAATTTTAGATTTTGTGGGACTTTGAATTTTGGTATGAAATGAAAAAAATTAAAATAAATTCGATGTGATCGTTTTTTATTTGAAAAAGCAGCCATGACACTCTAGGGTATGCCTGGAATTTTTTTAGCTAAAATTTTTTTACATGTCTGATTTGGCATCCATGCCCGGTTCAACAAACATATAGGCTTTAAATTTATTAAGCAGATGATTAGGATTGAGGGTTACTGTTCAATGCATTTCAAGTTCTTTTTAAGAGACTTGCATACATACAGTAGTAGTTTGTGTTTGTTTGTTCTTTTTTTAATATTCATCTGTTCTCTGCTGAGTTGAAAATGAAATTTCACATGCAGTGAAAGGTTAAAGAAATCGCATTATATTTTAAAGGTGTGCAATGATTGACTGTGTATGTGCCCAAAAGAAAGAGACTAGCATGTGAAATATTTGATATCAATTGTAATATCACAATTAACAATGTTAAAATTTGTTTGAATGTTTTTTCTGTATATGTGTATTATTGTATCAAAAAGATAGGATACTAATGTGGTGTTAATACTAGAATTGAAGCAGTTCCCTTTGGACATATTCTTTTTAAGATGTCCGGTTAAACGCACGGCACTTGGGAGACCCAAAAAGCGTGCGTTCAGGAGATATGCGCGCACTTATGAAAAGTAGTAAAAAATAATACTAGTTATTTCCCTTTAGTGTACGATGCATAATAAAACCGAGTTGTTTAGCTTGATTATACAAACATCATGCATGGACGGTAGACAAGCGGCTTTGAGCGGAACGGGTAACCCTAGCACGTGACCCCTAGTTTATGACCACGTGACCTCTTTGCCTAGAGCCTAGGCCACATAGAGCGAATGCCAACTATATTTGGGAACGGCTACGCTATCTTAGACCTGATCTGCATCTTTTTATGCTCTCGTTTTCTAGGCCTAGTTAAACAAGACAGTCTCCTTTTTTTTTGTCCCTAGAGCGCTCTAGACAGAACAAACGAGTTTCGATTCGGGAGGCTAACCACATGCAGGCTTTTTATTAATGATGTTAGCTGAGATAAGGCTATACGTAATGTGTACTTTGGATTAATTTAACCATCAGAAACTATTTTTCATCACATTAAAACTTACCAGACATGAATCATTGTCTTTAGAAACTAAAGTAAAACTAATCTTCATCTGAAATTTAGATCTATGTAAGAAATCTTGTTTCTTTAAATTCTATAAATTTTTCCTCTTTATGATGAAAAATAATATTGATCATTTCGACACAAATTATTTGAAACTATTGTGATAAAAGTTTGTCATAAGCAACCAAATATAAAAGAAAGAATATTAAATTAAGACACAGATTTGAAGCTGTGTTAAAATTTTGATTGCAGGCCTGTAAGCCAATTAAATTGAAGGCAACTCTACTGATTTAGCGTTCGTTGTTCAAGAATATTTTTGTATGAAGCATTGAATAAATAAGAAACAAAGCTTTGATTCTGTAATTTCCTTCACTCTTTTTGTCATTCATGTAGGCTAAGTGTAAAGCAGACTGATTTTATAAAACAAGCACTATACAAAATGAACCTATATTTTAAAAAAATTCTTCTTCGTTTCTACAGTAAAATAATTATTATAAGAAAAAAGTTGCATCTATAGGGTTTCTCATACGGTAGTTTACTAGCCTTCTATAGTGCTTGCAGATCTAGACCGGCTCGGTGGCCTACCGGTAAGACACTCGCTCAGAGATCTGGAGGTGTGGGTTCGATCCCCGGCCAAGTCAAACCAAGGACTTTAAAATTAGTATTATTAGCTGATCCGCCTAGTGTCTGGCATTATGGGTTCAGTCGTAAGTCTGGTCGGCCCGGTGTCAGGATAATGTGACTGGGTGTGGTGTAGGCTATGCAAGCGCTCCTTACATCACAGTGTTGCAGCGCGCTTTCAATTGTCCTAGCGCTGTCTCTGATATAACCTCGTAGATGAAAAGAGACGTTAAAATCCAAATCAACTAACCAACCTAGCTTGCAGATCTAGACCTAGGCCTAGATTCTAGCTGTGATGCACCCCGGTAGGCCTACATAGATCTAGAAATTTTTCTCAAACCAGATTCAGATTAAAACTCTTGTCATCTACATTAGATTTCTACAATTACTCTACTTCTTCATCTAAGTTTGGCTCACGCCGCACACGGCTCAGTCTACATTTTAAAAAATGAAAACCAAACAAAACAACTCTGCCCAAATGATCGCAGTGTCCATCGAGGCTATTGCTGCTGCTATGGTCTATTTCTGGATACAATCTTTTTCTTTCTTTTTTGTTATTTATTTTTTTCTTGTCCGCTAGCCTTTTACTGTTATACTCCTGAAAGCTTAAAAAATAAAAATCTCGTCTGCAAGAATGTTTACATTCACAACCACCGCCTTACGTGTATCCAAAAATAACAACCAATCAGCTTAGGGTTACCCGTTCTGCATTCAGAGACCTCATGGACGGTAGGTATAGTCGGAGATGAATGTATATTTTTTCTTATAAGATTGTGAATATAAATGATAAAAGCATGAAACTTTCACCAAATGTAGTTGATACTATGGTGATAATTTTCTGATATAGTCCCAAAAAATTTACAGCTTTCTGGGAGAGTTACAGCCCTTGATTTTTATGGTCTCGATTTGAGTTTTAAACATAAAAGATATGTCCAAATGGAAAATTTTTTTCAATTGAATATGGGCCTAAACATTTGTTTTCACTTAAGCAGTGTCCAATACGATTACTGCATGTAAAAATAATATTTTAATAAAATAAATACAAGAATTACCGCCCTTGTCATAGTTGATAGACCCTAATACTTTCTACTCTTTCTCCAGTTCTAGATACTGTAGAGAGGTCAAACTTAAAAACACAATATTACACATGTAGCTTGTTAGTACCTATGCACAATTCAGTGTGATTCGAGTGTTGGTGTTATATTTTAATAAAATGCTTACAATAGTTACTGCCCTTGTTATTGCTATTTTTTTATAATATTCTTTTCTAATTCTAATTACTGCAGAAAAGTCAGA
>BMAT01010452.1:217756-234024 GCA_019649035.1 Elysia marginata | reverse complement strand
ACCACTCTGCCACGCTGACCCATTATCATTATTATTTTCATTTTTTTATTAAATATAATTTTTCAAGCGTGGCGAGGCTTGGTCAAAGTATGCATGCTACTTTATACAATGTATTTACCGCTGTCAGTCCGTAAGGTTCCAACAGTACAACTAGGATTAGTAGGCCCACTACTACTGGGCTTAAATTTTAGGTCTTAGAATGGCATGATAAGAGTCCATTTTTTAGTGCACTATAATCTTCTATGTCTGTGGGTCAACAACTTAGTGTCCTCGTGAGCCATAGTTTTAGTTCATAAAATAGGCCTATATGATACATGTAGTAAATATAGCCCAAAGTTGTCTGAAAACTGTGTCTGGTCACAGAGGACGGTTTCTATACAGCTATGTGGGCCGAGTTCATAGCTCTTTTATGTAATGAAATTTTGGGTGCGCTTGATAATAATTCTCTCTCTCTCTCTCTCTCTCTCTCTCTCTCTCTCCCTCTCTCTGTAGGTCTATCTAATTTTATTACTTGTTTTTTTCTTCGCTTTATTTAGGTGTAATTATTAGCTGCGTTCAGATCCAACACATTCAACAGGTCTGACGTCGACAGTGTTCTGCAAGACAAGAACAAAATTTAATAATGAGGTCACTGAATGGTAAGCTGGAGAATACAAAGCAATAATTATTGGTAACATAGTGAGGCGATTGCGTTCTGATTTCTTTAAAATATAAAAGGAAATTTGCTTCAAACTCAAAGACACAAATCCAAAAAGAAAGCTAAAAAAAAAAACAACAACAAAAAAACACAAAAAAGCGACGTCTTTTTCTATTAGAAGTGTAACTAACTGTTTAGACTCTCACCACACACACTTATCAATTGCCCATCATCTAAAAAGGAGCATGAAAAGTAAAGAAAAAGTTATAGGTTCTTAAGTAAGAAACAGATCCTGTCTGCATTATGCAATCTAAATAAACAAGTAAAATTGGCGATAAGAAGATGGATAGACACACACACACAGGGGAGAGAGAGAGAGAGAGAGGGGGGGGGGTAAACAACTTTCATTAAACTTTTATTATACAAAATAAACTTAAGGTTAGATTTGTACTGACTACAAAACTCAAAAGTAAGTTGCTTAATTTCCACCACCATTACGAACAGGCCAATATTTATTGCAAAGGTTTTAGTTTTATAATAAAGGCTTTTTCTTCTTTGAAAAAATGCCGGGGTTAACTAAAGAAAATTGATTACTTTTTAAGGTACATGTAAGCCTACTTAATTCGTGCAATTTAGCCATTTAATAACATTGTAAAGGAATGATTTTGCATTGTAACTCGCTACAATGCTTACCATTACGCATTACGTTTCTTCGTAATGTGTTTGAAAGCAAAATAATATCGATTGTATTTGCTGCCACAACACACCAAGTACCGCCTTAAGAATTTGTAAGCCGAGTAGGCCTAGTTCATACGTAACTCATTAAGGTTTTACATCCAAGAACAAAAACATTCAAGAATATTTAAAACCTATATGGATGTCTGATTTTTTCAGCGGAGGAGGGGGCGGAAGGAGTCATTTTGTTTGCCATTTTATTATTTGAAACAACTTTTACTATCCGATAAATTGATAGGAATTAAAATCACATAGTTAATGACTCGACGCAGTAAGGGCCTAATCCTATTTTAAGAGATTAAGAGATGGAGAGATTTATAATTCTATTATTAGAGAGACAGATAGATACATAGATAGAGAGGGGGGTGGGGGAGCTCTAGGGGATGGGAACAAACAAAAGGAACAGACAAAGAATAGAGCAAGGGTGACGCAATGTCTGCTAACAGCAGTGATATGGCTATACTATTGATAGATAAGTGCTTGCCAAAGGATCGACACCGAAAGATAAGAATCCTTATTCTTCGTGACAATGCAAAAACGTTTGTACATGATTGAAATATAGATCTATATAATAAGGAAATCTTTTCATGACTTGAATTTTTTGTCAAGTTATATTTTGATTTATTTTATGGGATAAACAAGCCAATTAGAACACATAACTTCATTATTTGACGAGCAAACCTATTTCCGTTGAGTATGAAAAGACCTTGACCTTTGACCATACGCTGTGTTTGCTTAGTTCTTACCTTTAGCTTTGGTTCGTTTCTCACCCTTATTGAGCATGGGATGCAAAATGTCTTCTCCACTTGGTTAGATGATCCGATTCTCCAATCGAGACCAATTTTCAACTTTAGACATAGGTCTAGTCGAGAATTCCAATATATTTTAACTCTTAGAGCAATTAGATCTATTTCGCATGTGCGCGTTGAGTCTAATTGACTGAATGAATGAACAAACAAACCAACTTGCCTCTGTATCAGATAACGCTATGGGTGAACAACTTATGATTGCCGCTTTCTCATTGTTGTTTTTTCCTCTGGTGTTCGTTGTAGCCCTCGTCATTGTTCTTGCCACCTTTGGAAAATCATTTGGAATTCGACGTGCTTATGTGGGGTTCCTGTTGAAAGTTTTCGAGGTAAGAATCTCAACATGACAACAGGTGGAACCTCAATGGAAATTGAAATGAGGGCTAGAATCTAGATTTTAGATTAGATCTAGATTCTAGACTCTAGATAGAATCTATAGATTCTAGATCGGGGTAATCAAGGATTAAGCCTCTAGTTAGATCTATTTACTCCATTCCAATTTTTTCAAAGGTTTCATTTAGGGCTGCGATTATCCGCACCCCTTCGGGTGAAAATTTTTTACAGTCATCATTCTCACCCCCTGGGTGCGGACACTCTACAGTCATTATTCACACCCCCTCAATATACACATTACACTGATACAGCCAGAGATGTGGGAAGAAATTTTTACAACACTAGATCTAGATCTAGATTATAGACAATGGTTCTGTTTCAAGTTTAAATCTATTGGATTTGTCTGTGGCGTTTGATACCATTGATCATGAATACAATACTTTTAAAGAGCGGAATATCAGGCACTGCACTTAAAATGGTTTCATTCATACTTCCATGAGCGCAAACAAATTGTAGTTGTTGAAAATAAGAGACTTAAAGAATATTTACTCCCGTACGGAGTACCCCAGGGGTCTGTGCTTGGTCCAGCTCTTTTTGTTTTGTATATTGGTCCACTCTCAGATGTTTTTAGAAAAAATAACTTTTGTTACCATCAATATGCAGATGATGTACAACTTTACCATCCTGGCATATCTGTGAGTCAAGTTCAGACCATCTTAAGTGAAACTGAAGAAATTATTACTATAACAAAAAGATGGATGAAACAGAATATAAATTAATTTTAAATGAAGAAAAGACAGACTTTTAATGATTGGCAGTAAAAGACGGCTAGCTTCCCTTGAAGATCTGAAATTGAGTTTGGGTGGAAACATCATATATCTCCAACACAAAATGTTAAGAACCGTGGCACATTTTTAGACTCGTGTCTTAGCATGGAAAGTCAGATCAGTTCATTGTATCGATCTTTAATAATTGACCGTAAGAAAATAACTAATAGTAATAAGTACCATCAGGCCATTTATATCACAGGAGGCTACAAGAAAATTAATAACATCCCTTATGTTCTCTAAACTTGATTATTGTAACTCCTTGCTGTTTGGCATTCCTCACAAAAAACTCAGACAACTCCAGGTACTACAAAACCATGCAGCAAGACTCATTTTTAAAAGATCAAAAAGAGAAAATGTTTCCCAACTCCTGAAAGAACTCCATTGGCTCCCAATAGAAAATCGAATAAAATTTAAAGCTGCTGTACTTGTGTTTCGTTGTCTTGAAGGCACGGCCCCCACTTATCTTTCTGAACTCATTAAAAAATATGAACCAGTTAGAAGTTTGAGATCGTCAACCTGTAGACAAAACTATTTTAAATGTTCCAAGAACAAACACCAATAATGGTTGTAGATCTTTTTCTTACTTTGGCCCTAAAGTGTGGAATGACCTACCGCAGGGAGTGCGTAGTGCAAAAAGTCTGTATGTTAAAAACTCTCTCAAGACACACCTGTTTAGTTTCTGATTTATGACAAGTACTTTGTATTCTTCTTAATCAAGTGTAGGTGTGCAAATAGGTGTGTGAGTGTCGTGTGTTCTGAGCGTATATATATATGGTATTTTTTTTTTAATTGTGCGCCTCGAGCTTTTGTTTCATTAGATTAGGCGCTTTACAAATGTACATTATCATTATTATTATTATTATTATTATTATTATTATATAGTTCTAAGCATTGTGTGTTTACAAACGTGGATAGCAGTCCTACCAGAGAACTAAAGGATCTACAGATGTAGGGGTTGCTTGTATCTATACATTAAAGATTTTTTTTCCCTGTGATAACTGGTAGTGTCACCCTATCTGAAATTTCCATATCGGGGGATGGGAATGATAAAAATTTGTTATTCAAATCCTGGGGATGGGAATAATTACAAGTGAAACCCCAAACTTGTAGACCTTATCGTTCATGCATACGTTTTCTGGCACTTTATTCACATTGTTTTAGTACGAAGATTTTTTTCCCTTTCCTTTCTACTGAAGTTAGAAAATACAACAAGATTGTATAATTTTTTCAAAGATCTATGAAAACTTATTTTATTCTGTACACTGTTTCCTAAACCATAATTTTGTGTGCATTTAAGTTTAACATTTTGACGTTTGTGTTGGTTTGACTTTTTTCTCCGTTAATTATTTTGTACAATCCCTTAGTAAACAGAAATACACATTTTGATTTTCCAATTTAAGTCTCGTCACAACTTGTGAGACACAGAAAATGCAGCCACGAATGTGCTTTGTCTCACACTCTAAGCTGAACTTTGTTATGGAGTTCTGTCTGATGATGCTAACCTAAAGAACCACAGGTGTGCTTAAGTTTGGGGTTTGCCATCTGCCAAGTCACTTCTTCAGTCAAACATTGTGTAAACTAAACTTGTGCCCACACACCTTGATTGTCAGGTGAGCAAACAGTTGCGTTTCCACAGGAGTTGCATGGAAACCTAAAAACACTTGCAATCAGTCCAAATGTCTGGACTTTTAATTTCAAGAAACACCTTATAAAAGTAGATTCATTGAGAAGTTTTAATTATTCAAGTCATAATTCTGCAATTCAGAATAAATTTTAGAATCAGATTGTAGCCGTGATGAAATAAAACAAATATGATTGCAGCAGAGTGACGATCTATTGATGCAATCTTGTAAAGTTCTATTCTTTCTCTCTCTCTCTCTCTCTCTCTCTCTCTCTCTCTCTCTCGCTCCTTCTTGATCCAAGTCTATCTAGGCCAAGTTTCTTCTTTTTCTTCTTCTTCACTCTCTCTCTCTCAATCTAAACCATAATCTAGATCTTTTTTCTATTTTTTCTTGAACCTTTTTCGTCTCTCAGCATTGTTTCCTATTCTCTTTCTCTCCATCTAGTCTAGATCATGAAATGGCTGTGTTTGTTTTTAATCTTTTCTCTTTTGCTCTAGGTCTTTTTTTTTTCTTCTCTGCGTGCACCCATATCTGAAGTGTCACAGTGGGTCCAGCAACTTCTGTGCAGTAGAGTGTAATCGTGTGAAAACCCTAAAGAAAACAGATCACCTATCCCGCAGCAAACAAAACCACATAATATGTTAAAAATGAGACAACACAAAAATTCGTAAAAATCGAATAGGAAATTTAGCCTGTGTGAGTCATAAAGGCACCCAGCCCGAGTGAGACAATTGCAAATGTACAAGAACAAATAAATTTAAACACGACTTAAAGTAAGGTTTCCTTTAGGACCAAAATTATCCGTCTTGTAACTTATGTAAGGACTAGTAAGAGCTAAGATTATAAGTATAACAATGATGTGGAAAGAATGAAATTAACTGAGGCTGGCAAAGACAAGGCCGACTTTCACTTTGACCCTTTGTAAACTAGAAAGGGGGGTGCGAATAATCATGGCGCAGTATTCGCACCCTGGGGTGAGAATAATCACAGTGGAGTATCCGCATCCCTGGGGTGCATATAATCACAGTTCACTTAGATCTAGCGTGTGTACACTAGATCTACACCTAGATCTAGCATGTGTACACTAGATCTAGTTGTGGCTAGATCTAGATGACTATTTTAGACCTATAATCTATAACTTGTCCAGATCAGGCTAGGCCTATTAGTCTAGATATTAATTCATTCATAAAGCAGTGCAGTGTTAAATTGCTCTTTGACACCCACTAACAGACAAAATGGGGGCATGAAATTTAAATTTACGCCCCTTTAAGTAAGGATTAAGGGAATTACAGATTACAAAAAAATTGACTTGCTTATCTACACAGCTCTACTGCGACTCCTGTTCAATTTATTAAGGGAATTACCCAACTTAAGCAAATAATATCTATAAAAAGCTGTCAGTTTACAACAGTTTTATTTCGTACAGCTATTCATTTTCAGAGTTACAAAGTCAATCTGAAAACCAAACTCATAAGCCTATTATCATGATGTGGGTTAGGTGTTAGAGTGCACTAATACCCAGTCATCCCAGTGGGGTCCCTGCTATTGTTTATGCTGCCTGAAAGATTTCCTCAAAGGTGTGCTACTAATGTTGATGATGATGAAGCCACTAATGTTGATCAATAATGATGCTGATGTAACCAATGTTGATGATGATAATGAGGATGATGTGAAAGCAGGAGAAACAAAGGATTCTGCAGGCGATGATAAAGATGAGCTAAATAGTTTATTAACTCAGTCATATAATACTAGAGTGAGTGATATTAACGTCTAAAACTACGTAGACCTATATTTATCATGAAATCAAGTCTCTCAAATACTCACAGCAGCATAATATTTTGCTTATAATGCAAGAGATATATCTAGATATATCTCTTGCATTATAAGCAAAACTCCGTTTGTTGCCCAATATTTAAATGGTAAGTTATTTGAGTTTATTCATATGGTACTCGCATGAATATGATGAAGTGCATGTAGGTCTAAGTTGTACTTATTAAATCTTAGCATTTACTTAGTGCAAAATGCATCATGTCTTTTGCAATTTTTGGTGCTCTGACCCAAGTACTTTTGTTTTCCTTCTCTTGGCTTGGAGTTAAGAGCTCTATGTCAGTGTAGAACAAAATGCACAAAACTTTGTGTAAAACAAAAGGTGCAAAACTTTAAGATGCGATATGGCCCTTGCTGTTTCCAATAAATTCTCCGTACAGTGGTAACAGACTTTCATTTATTACCACTCTGCTTGTACATGTAGTCCTTCTTTTTGCATCCTCTCCCCCTTTCAACTACTCGTTTTCGGCACTCTGCATCAATCAATAAAAACGTTTGTGTGGGAATATAAAGAATACTAATGATAGGTTTATAGATCTATGCGCTACTGCTATCATTAACGAAAGCTCTTAGTCTTATGGCATTCATGAAACTTTACTGGCTGCAGGTCTAGCCAGCGAACGATCAGCCAAAGCTAGAGCTGGTGATATAAAGGCACGAGGCAAAGAGGGAGACCGAACCCTATCTCACTGGAAGACCACATTCCGTAGTTCTAAGTACTTCACTGAATTAATGTTCGTCACCGCCTTTGCTTGTCACCATAATTTATTTAATACCGATATATTTTATTTTAAACTAAACATGGGCGCAACAAAAATTGCTGTGGTAGACTGTGACACTCTGATTTTGAGAGCATCACAGCAAATTGCAAGGGCACCACGGCAAATTGCTGCAGTGCTGCAGTCTCTTTCAAGCCCTGATGCAGGCATTTATTACAGAAACTTATGCTAGGCAAATAAAAAATACAACTATGCCTCATTATTGATGATATGAAAATAGAGGGGGGGGGGGCTAAGGTGCCTGTATTTAGGCATAGTTTAAAAAATTTTTTTTCTGGGGAAGCATGGCCCCTATTACACCACTAGAGGAGTTGCCACCTCTGGTGGTCGTTTCATTCGTTGCCCTACAGAAATACTTGCGTCTCCAAATATTTCACTTGAACCACTGGTTAAGAAATACATGTTGGATTCTTTTATTAAAGTTCTTACTTCTTTTTTTTTTTACGTCTACAGGCTTGTAGATACAAAGTGCAAGTAAAGAGTGGTTATGGTGGTCTTGAAGCAACAGACGACAGTGAGGATGAGGATGAAGAGGACAAGAAGAAAGATGATGCAGGGGGTAAAACGGAATTTTGAATTGTGAAACCTCTGCCATATAGTTGAGTTATGTTTTCAAAATTTTCATTTTCGAGGATTAAATTCCTTATACATTAAATTTAATTCTTAGGTATGACAATGCCTTGATTTTATTATCAGGTAATCTAATAATTGTATCATCACAGTCACAGGATCAGGACTCTGTAAATTTTGAAATGTTATCTGGGTCATTTTGAAGACCATTGAATCGAGGTGTCGTTTTCAAGACCATTGAATCGAGGTGTCGTTTTGAAGACCATTGAATCAAGGTCTAAACTGATTAGTACACAGCAGCCTGTTTTCATCTGTGCTAGGCAAACAATAATATAGGTAACAGAAAAACTGATCACAATCGGTATGTTAATTAAATTGCATAGTAAAGGAAATGTTAACTTGTAAACAATTTTGTGAGACACACTTGACTGTTTTGTACTCAAAATATATCTCACAAACTTTGTTTCAGATACACAGATAATAGAAAAAGATTTTGAATTGTCAGCTACAAAGGGACTTGAAAAACCATCCTGGGCTCCATTCAAAAAGGAGTTTGAGCTTTCTGATGTGTTGTACTTTTCAAAATGTGGAATGGAGGTTTGTACATGTTGAGGATCTAGTAATGTTATTATACAAATAGAAAAGCAGCCTTTTAAGTTTGTATGTGTGTGTCTCTCTGTGATTTACTTTCTATAAGTAGACCTGTGCACACTGTTTTGTATTGTTAAGTAAAACATGAATAGACACAAAAAATCATTATCTTTATCATAGCAAATGTCAGTGCATTGCATGTTTAAAATAAAGAATTCACTCTTTGAAATATTTTGAAATTATCCTGTTTTGCCTGAGAATTTTTTTTCATAAGACCAGATTTAGATTGGTTGTAAACAGAATCTAAGTTGCAAGCTTCTGTACGATATGAGTTGAAATACTCTATTCTGCATTTGTGAGACCACCGGGGCAAATCAGGCAGAAGTCGGAATTTTGACATATTGAGTTATCAACATTTATCAAAACAGTATTGTTACCCTTGAAGAAGTTGAAAAACTTATAACTGTAGCTTAACCACATCTTAAGTTGCTTCATTTTGAAGGTAATAAAAATAGTATGCTATATAACAAAATGTTATATTTAAAGGGCTTTAACTCAAAACAAGTCTGAGCAAATTGTGCTGATTTACCCTGGTTGCCTCATTTGCATAGAAATTTTTCAAAGTTACCATGACTAATAAAGGTAATTTGAGGGTATCTAGAAAACTGTTTTATGTAATAGCTTTGTATTGGCACACCTCAAAATGCTAGTACTTTCTTATGGAACAAGAAAAAACAAACAGTTATGCTATGGGAGATGAAATGGGATACATTAAAATACCAATGTAGTCAAAGACCAATAAAGTAAAAGTTCATTAAAGTTTATTTCATGAAAATCTTTAGAAGACAATCACACGTTTGATGCAATGACTAAGCAGGTCTTTTCAGGGCTGCATTGCAAGTAATGGGAACAATTTAGCAACATCTTTCACAAATTCCATCAAATGATGTGTAATATTTTTGTGGCAATTATTTTAGAGATTCAAGTGACAAAAAAAAGTGAAGAAAAACAATCAGCTGAAACTTTAACTTTCTTTATTTTCTTGACCTAAACTAGGCTACTGCTGAAACCATTTTTGCCTAATTACCACATGTTTAACAGATTCAATGAGTAATATTCTTACCTTTATCTTCAGGCCATCATTGATGACAATGTTACCAAGCGTTTCTCAGCAGAAGGTTAGTCAATAATTATCTGATGATGAATTTAGTTGATCAGGTTTTTTTTTTTTTTACTGCAACAAATGAAATAAGAATTTCAAGGCATTCCTTTCTCAGGTAAGAAAAATGATTAATATTAAAATAACATGACTTGATGTGTGGCATTGGATGTTTTAATGAAGTCAATATTTGAGGCAACCAGGATAAACTAGGCACAAGTTAGAATTTTTACATTTTGAGTTATTGACATTTGATAAAATTGCATTTTAGGCCCTGCAACATTTGCCTGATTTACCTTGCTTGCCTCACATATGTTTCAATGAATTATAGATAGATTGATGCTTTTTTTTTTTCAAATTTAATCAGCTAGCTTGTTTAATAGAAACCTATTTTTTATAAACTAGCACATATAATCAACTTTACTTTCATTTTTCAGAGCTGCAAGCTTGGAATTTACTGACAAGAACTCAGAAGCCTCATCAGTTCATGAGGTCAGGGGTTGTTTTTTATTCATGGTTGTATTGTTATTATATGTTTGGTTTCTTGCATTATGAAGTTGCTAATCTTAGACCCAGAGACATTGATATTTTGCATATTGCATTTTAATTCCTGACAGATGTTGGTCTGTCTATATACTGGTTTAGGCATAGTCACAGACCTCAAGTTTTTAGCTTTTAGTGCATTTTATTTACTGTAAACTATTTGTAATAAATTAAATGATAACCTTAAAGAGCTCTACCAGGACAAAAAAGCAACTAATTTTTAAATAATGGAAATACCAATCTTAGACAGATTATTTGTCTTCAAAGGTTTAATACGGGGTATAAACAACCTTTTTTGAGCACTGAGTTTTTGCTGCCCTTAACACATTAATTCCTCTTACTGACGACTTCATTTATGTGGAACCTATAAAGTTGTATGAATTTACAACACTTTTTCGTGCTTACATTTTCTCCAACTATTTCTTATAACAATTTTACTTTGCCAGTATCCGGATGACACTTTTCTGGTGCATAGGTTGTTTTGTTCGCTACATGATGCTTCTGCCATTTAGGTGAGTCATAAACATTTAAAATGATCTTTGTTTGATGGTATGATTACATTGATATTTTAAGCATAGTATAATTTTGGAATTTTGTATTTTGGATTGGTATTCAGAACAGATCAATAAAAATTTAAAATTTAGTTAGTACAAAGTGAAATCTTTTTTATTAGATGTGGATTTGAAAATGCAAGCATTTCCCTCGTCTTGGTTATAGTAATTTTTCTAATGATCTGCCTGTATGGACATCTGTAATATAGCAGCTTGTCTTTACTTTAGTTAACAGCTGTATAATAGGATACATACTGTTATTCTTTATATCTAAATATAATGCCTGCTCAAAAATAAGTATTTGTCTTGCATCCAGGCGAAGTGAGTCTGCTGTCACAACTTTCATTTTCAAAGGCATTGCTGTTTTGAAAAAGACATTTTTCTAAGCTCGCAAGTTAAAAACTTTATAAAAATAGAATTAATTTGTGAAAGATTTTGAAACTTACTGTCATTTAAAGTGCAGAGGAAAAAAAAGACCTTAAAATGGTGTTTTTTCAGGTGATAATTTCACAATTCTTACTCATTTGCACTTGAAGTGAGACATTTGCATATTGAAAAATAAGAGAGTTCACTGTAAATCACTTTTATTATAGACAAAAAAAAAAGAGTCAATTTTACTTCATTTATATCTTACCCCTTAAGAGAATGGTGTGAGAAATATAATACACTTAGAATTAAAAACTTGTAAGGGGAACCATTATTTGCTAAGCAGCTGTCTTTAAAAGTTTTTCATTATTTTAACATAGGATCACTATTGCTTTTATCGGCATCATGTGGATGATGATTTCAACTGCTTTTATTGGATATCTACCACCAGGAGGGTGAGATTTTACTTTTAAGCTAGAATAAAATGTTAGAAAGTTAGAAATTAAAAAGAAAATTTTCCTTTTGCAAAAACATTTCAATTGATAACAAGATACATGGCTATCTATGGCAGTCTTTTATATTATTTCTTATTTGGCTTGATAAAGAAAGATGGAAACAAACTAATAAATTGTCCAGTAGGAAGAAATTACAGGTATGTGCCTGGAATCTGCAAGACATTTTGATGAAATGATGATGTAATTTAGTGAGTCATTGTATACTATCTCTAGTTGTACAAAAAGAAAATTTTAAGATTTGCAATGGACATGAGTTTTGAATCCAGGTCCAGCATACTTGAGTTCATAGAATAATTATCTATTTATGTAATGATCCATAAAATTTTAATACTTACGTTCTGAGGAGGTATTATCTGAAAGATTTTAAGGTAAAAGTTTCAATTTGATCCATTTATCAGCCATGGCTCTAATGGCCCTTCATACATCCCCCCTCTCTAATCTCTCTCAATATTTAAGTTTTAAACGGACACTAAACCGCTGGGCATCTTTGATGAGCTTCCGCATTTTGGTCAGAGCCTGCTCTGGTGTAATCAGGTTCCATAATAGGTAAGTATATTACATATGTATATCACAAGCATAGTTTTACAAAGAAATTTTTAAAAAAATTATTTACTGAATGATTTATTGTCTCACAAGCTCAAGTGTTGGCATGATCAAGGCTCTAAACATGTTTCATAGTTTATTATTACTAAGTCATGGTACCCCCGCTAGTCTCTGGGTGGCAGCCCGTACATTGTCATTGGGACCCAAGCCCTGAGAGCACTTTTGAAGTGGAATTGGGCTTGTAAATAAATATCCTTCAATCAATCCCATGTCTTCTTTACTTCTCTACTTCCACTTTCACACTCGCATATATTTTCCTTTATTTTAAATACATTAAAACTATTTCTTTTCTAGAGAAAACATGGCAAAGAGCGGAATTTGTGTGGCAAATCACACCTCACCAATAGATGTCATCATACTATCCTGTGATAACTGCTACGCTATGGTATATATCTTATTTCTCATACCACTTCTTTCAAATTTATTTTACAAGAGGGTGAAAATTAAAACAAAAAAGCACTTATTTTAAGTGTGTGTGTGTGTGGGGGGGGGGGGGGNNGTTAGCATCCTGCCCAGCCCCCTAGCTTTAGAGGCATCTATTTTTTTCCCAGGAATACATGCAAGGTTAAGTTTTGATACCTTAAGTATTTATATAATCCCATCAATGATACTTGCCACCCAATCAAACTTTTTAATGGTTTTTTTGTTGTTGTTGAAAAATATAAGTACTTTTCAATATGTGAAGGTATTCAGAAGAGTCAAAAAATTAGGAGTTACTGGTGCATAAAATATATCTTTATAGTACCAGAGTATCTGTTCTTTAAAAGTTTTATGGGTTTTTTTTTTTTAGATTGGACAAGCTCATGGTGGCTTTTTGGGATCCTTGCAACGTTCACTGGCCCGTGCAACAGCTCACATCTGGTTTGAACGATCAGAATCTAAAGACAGAACACTGGTGGCAAAAAGGTGAGAGTTTGCATTTTTTAAAATTTTATACTTCTCAAAATTATTACTTCTAAGGTTACTTTATTAAAATCAGATGATTGATGTTTATGTTTTAACTTTTGGCATATTTTTTATCAAAGTGAATGTCAAGGCTGTCAAGTAAATTGTTTGAAGAATTTAAGAAAGAAATAGTTTTAAGTACTCACGAGTATAAATTATGATATATACTTATATAAAATACTCCATGTAGGATTTGAATAATTGCAAATTTTTATTTTATAACTGAATTAAGGGAAAATTATATCGACATGTATGATATTTTGTGATAGGAAACTATCCAAAGAGAAAATGTGTTTCATTTGGTTTTTAAATTAACAGTGTATAGTGCATTTATTGACTGTAAAGATTTAACTGCAAAAACTTTTTTCTGCTCAGTCATAATGCAATATTGTATGTTGACAAAATGTTCAACTTGTTGCCTTTTTACCCTCTTAACATTGTATCATATGAATCCCCAGACTGAGCTCTCATATCTCAACAGAAAACAATCTCCCAATACTTATTTTTCCAGAAGGTATGTTACAAGTGTCTGAACATGCTGAGAATCTTACAAAATCCAGATGGGTTTTAAAAATGTGCTTATGGAGATCCATTCATCTTTGCTTAATGTAACAGAAAAGGCATGTGAAATCGTTACATGATTTTGATAAAAGAATTTGTTAGGATGGTGCTTGTGTGTGACCATGGAAATCTGTCACTGTATCTTAAAGTATGAAGCACATAAATCATACACATTTAACTCGGCTCTATTACAGAGGACCGCCAAAAGATTATTGGTGTTAAACAGAGATTTTTTGTCAAGATAAATATTTTTGTAGAACATTGAATGTTGCCCTCTGATACTATTTGATGGTTATATCTTTTCCAGGAACATGCATCAACAACACATCTGTAATGATGTTTAAGAAAGGGAGCTTTGAGGTGTCCTCTGTTATCTATCCTGTGGCGATTAAGGTTTGAAATTCTACTCAGTGCTTTTATACGGTTTCATTCTCTCTAACTCCCTACTCCTCTTTCTATTCTCTGTCTCTTTCTCTATCTCTTCATTCCTGTTGCCTAGATCAACAAGAATAGTAGTATTAAGCTTTCTGCTTAAGACAATAACTATTAAATTTTACAAAGCAAACACTCTTTATGACACCTTTTGAAACGCACACAGTTATTTAATATTTTTTTATATATGGCATGTGTACAGTTTGTTATAGAAATAATTAAATTTTAAAGTGTTAGTAATACAAGCCTGTAGTTTCTGGATCTCCAGAAAGGCCACAAAGAAAATCCTTTCCTTCTGTTATTGCCTTAACTTTGTCCGTTGCACTTCGTATTTTTTCATTAACATTGGTAAAATAAGAGAGTGCAATTAGCAATCTAATATATTACATTGTATATATTATAATAATCAGCCTCCTTTTAACACAGATTCCTGATAACACAAACAGGTTTGAGCAGTCTCCAAAGATTTGTGTTAACAGGGTTCTACTGTATGTTAATGTCTTCCTGTTAACAGTCATGAGAACTCAAATAATGCCTTTAAGACTTTTAACCAATTCTATATTGTCAACTTTATTTTGTTTTAGTATGACCCTCAATTTGGTGATGCATTTTGGAATAGTAGCAAGCACTCCTGGACACAGCACCTGCTGCAGATCATGTCAAGTTGGGCTCTAGTGTGTGATGTTTGGTATCTGCCTCCTATGATTCGTATGGTTAGTATGTGTAAAGATTCTTTTTAAAGCAATCTGTAATAGTTTACCCTACCCTCTTTTCCTCTCTTTGTTTTTTTTGCATTTCAGTCTTTATCTCAAGTTCAACTGGCTTTTGTAAATTTTGTGAAACCTATAGTTTTGTATTATAGTAAAGAGGACTATACATCTGCTGCTGGAATCAATTTTTTCTCAGTTGAAATTTTGTAATTAAATTCCATCAATTTAGGGCATGGTTTCAGAGATTGCCTTATTTCTTTAAAATAGTACTAGAAATACTATTTAATCAAATTTCAATGAAAGCTAAATTCCATAGACATATATAGTAAGGGTTGGTGTAAATTCCAATTTTTTATTCACAATATATTTCAGGAAAATGAGAGTGCTGTAGACTTTGCTAATAGAGTGAAATCTGAAATCGCCAGACAAGGTGGCCTTGTAGACTTGGAATGGTAAGAAATTAATTTAGACGACATGCCTATACTTTATAAAAAAAACTTTGAGGTAATATGTGTGAGTAGCTGGGAAAACCATACACTCTGGTCAACAAATGAGTTACTTTTTTACATTGAAGTAAAAGAAGAGATTGCCCATGATTAATAACTTTTTATTTGAAGACAATATGTTGAATCATATTTAAAGTACAGCATGTTTTGTTGATATTCTTAAGTTGAGATAAAGTAAGTTTATTTTTCTTTTAAGGGCTATAGTATAACTCTAAATGGATGGTTTTTCCAGCTCTTCACACATATGTAAAATTTCACTATAGTTATAGATATGGTAGTCTGACTCTATGAAATGCAAACAACTAGAATACACATTCTCATGAATGTTTTATTTTCCTGAAGGACAGAAGTATCTTGGGGGAAAATTCTGATCTGCCAAAATTGCGTTTTTTGTATAGTTTATAATTAAAGCACAAAAATAAATATGGATTATTGGCAACTTCTGTCAAATCAGAGTCAGTCCAACAATGTACAGTACACCACAACAAATGCTGGCCCAGGCCTATGATCTTTAGCCTTATATCTTGAGGTAAAACAGCTTTACCCACAGTATTCATCACTTGTGCAATTTTTTTTTCTCTTTTGTGTTTGTTGTGCAGTCCATCTTATGATTGGTCAAATCTGATTTTTCTGTGAGTGTCACATAC
>BMAT01010452.1:189823-203393 GCA_019649035.1 Elysia marginata | reverse complement strand
CATGCCGTCAACACTTGATATTGACAGTCATTTACGGATTTTTTCCCCCAATTAGGCGGGTAAAATTTCCCGATTTCACGATGACTTTAAATAGAAAAAATTTTGTTCCCTGGGATTTTTCCCGATTTCACAGAAATTCCCGATTTCGCGGGTCCGACTGTATATAAGCAATATTTTGCCCAATGAAATGGTCCTGGTCCAATTTTACAGCTGACAAAAGAAATAATTGAAATCCAGCCTCTCTGCAGAGATATCATTTCACAAAGCAGTTTTTATAGGCGGAGAATGGTAGATTCAATTGCTCAAACTCAAATTATTCAAAGGTCGGGAAACTGGAGATGGAAAAAAGCAGCTCTCAGGCCACATAAAGTCTTTATCTACATACATAGGTTTATATATCTCTACTAAAAATAGATTGCTGCTCACAAATACCCTCCTAAAACAGAAGATGCTCTAATTTTCATGTAAACTTGGACTTATTCAAATAGAAACTAAAGTTGAACATTACATAGGGCAACAAGTGAAACATTAACTAAAATATTGATTGGCGATTATTTTCATATAATTATCATCAATCTTTAGACTTTAGTCATATTGTTTTAAATACTGATAAAACCCCTTGAACTTTCAATATCCGCCTTCGTTATTACTTTTGACTATCATTAAAGACCTGGTTTATTTTCTAAAGAAATTGGGGTAGCCTGTAGTTTTTTCCTCTTTCCACAGATCCAGAAATTTTGTTGACCGGTGACAGGAATTTTCCACAAAGTCTAAAAATGCTGAATCCCCCCCCGCAAATTAAATTGTCATCTCTGGTTAATTCATTCCTAAATAACTTCATCCATAAAATGTAGAAAACAAAATAGTACCTTAAAAGTCAAGTATTTTTACTTTCTTTTTAAAAATTGCACATACCTTTTTGTAAGCCATCTCGAACAATTTGAGTGATGCTTGCTGGAGGTCTGAGATCTCTTGTTTGATCTCTTCAGGTGTTTTGCTATCTTTATCCGCCAGCATCTTCTTTACTGACTCAATCTTTTCCTTAATTTTCTCACACTGAAATTAACAAAATTTGAGTAATGGTTTATGACTATCTTTGTCTTAAAACTATTTGGTTGGGTTAGTTGGGATTTAATTTTTGGTAGGATTTAAAAGATATTGGAAAGAAAATTAAAACATTATATAAATGCATATTCATATGTAAGATGAAGGGTAGCAAAATTGCAAATCTCATTTTGAACGGTTTTGAAATGACCATCCTTTGGATCCAAATGGCATTTAGAGCTATTAATATATGCCAACTCCATTTCTGTGCTTTAGAAAAAAATGGCTCATCACATTTTAATTACTTTTGTCCAGTCAGATAAACAATGATTCAAAGTGATGCCACCACTATTTATTCAAATAGGCTATAATCTTATATACATAACAAAACACATGTCAAAATGGCATACCTATGAGTCTGAGGTGACTATTAATATGTGAAGTGCATAAATCTTTTACAGTTTCTACAAAGGCTCCTTTATTTTAATTCATGATAGAAAGAAAAAAATGTGTTCGTCATTGATATGATTTTTAAAAAATTACCTCTTCAGCTGGCAGCTGGTCTTTGTATTCTTCCATTTTGGTCTCAGTGTCATGGATAATGCTGTCAGCCTGGTTTAGAACCTCAATTAGTTCCTGTAGAAAAGAAAATTCAAAATAGTTTTTTAAACCAGTCAACCTTTTGAAATGCTTAATTGTAAAACAAATGAGGTAAAATCCATCCCAAGGGCCAAAATTTTTACCATTAATAGGTCAGACGAGCTCATTTGGTTTGTTGTAAATCTCATCTGCTTTTCACTATGCTACATATAAATGAGACAGTATTTCTGGACTCTCTACTTATTTATAAGCAGACAGGCTTAAGATAAGTTGCCATGTATTTTGTAAATCTTTAGATCTAATGCCATTGTAAAAACAAAGGGTGAGGTCTGCTTTGGTCCCTATGATCCAAGAGCAGATACCTCTGTGACACAGAGCAGCTTAACTGCACTTTCTTTGAACCACAGGAAGTTGCTGTAAAATAAATCTACATTTTGATCAAGAAGCAGGTCAGAGACTAAGTGGGAACACAAGTTTTCAGCTGCACAATTTCACTGCATGTGTCTGTTTGACTAAATTTAAAAAAATACTTTTTTTCCATTATATTTTATGAACAGATTTAACAGGTTCCTAGTTTCCAAACCACAGCACCTTTAGCTGTTACTGAGAAGGTGTTACATAAATAAACTTGCTGTTATTATTATATTAAAAATGAGAAGGAGTGGAGATGATACTTGAGTTTCTTTCCAACTTGATGATACTAAACTGTGTTGATTCACCGGAAGGTTTGTAAATATTGTTATAAAAAAAATGAATGAAAAAATGCTCTTCTCTGCATTAGATGTTGAAGATTGATCTACAAAAGGAGTCAAGAGAAGGTGCTTTAATTCTCATTATCCAATAGAGATGGGACTAATGAACTTGACTTGGTGAGGGTTTATTGAGTTTCAAATTATATTCATTTGAACAGTCACACAAAAAATGTACCTTTTTCTTTTTGTCTTCTTCGGCATGAAGTTCAGCATTTCTCACCATGTTCTCAATTTCATCCTTAGACAAACCACCTGATGACTGAATCACAACTGAAACAAAATAGTAATGATGTGTCAGTGATATGATAATCTCATTTCTATTACAATAATATACCAGAGAACAAAGCTGATTTTCTTAAAACTTCTAGATAATAACAGGTCAAACAAGTACACAACATGTTTGTTTAGAGAATTTTCAGGGTAACTGACGTAACAGAGGAGGGTAACTGACGTAACAAATGAGGGTAACTGACGTAACAGTTAGGTTGTTTACAGAACTGTCTGCCACTAAGTTTTTTGCTTTCATTATAATTTGAAATACCTACGAAGGAAGAATACAATATGAGTCTATGGCTATTTAGTTACAATAAGTTGAGACTAAACCTAAGAATAATAGCTCTTGATAAAAAAAGTTTGACTTTTATTTTTTTCAGAATGTGCGGACATTGCTGCAGATGCCTGTCCTAACATAAAGATTTTATTTGTTTCTGGAGAGGAGGTTGCTGCAGTCCAAAAAGAAATGGACTATCTATGGGACAAAACAGAACCACAAAACATCCCTCAAATTCGTCAATCACATTTTTTCAAAAAAGGCTCCAAGTGCGAGCTCTTAAAGGCTCTGATAACACCGTATTTTCCTGAATTTCAAAGGGACATTGTTCTCACCAGCAGCATAGTATTTGCAGACATGGATCATGGTCCAACTTGTACCACAGAACCTCTCATCACCAATGCCAAGAACCAAGTGCACGTTGATATTGAACAACATTTTGCCGTTGATTATGTAGATAAATTTTACATTGGTTGTATCATCAGCAAACAACAAGATGGTTTGGTGCAAATGAAATTTTTACACCATTTGTTTCAAAATGGTAACCCATTTTCAGTTGGCCCCGCCATAAAGATTTGGACACTGTCCATGAAAGTGCAATATTTTTCTGTATAGATGAACTATTAATAACTTACTCTGTTGTTCTTTGCCAGTTCCCTTATCCCTTGCAGATACGTTGACAATACCATTGGCATCAATATCAAAAGTCACTTCCACCTGGGGCACTCCACGAGGGGCTGGAGGTATGCCGACCTAATAGAAACAAATTACAACATTACTAAATAATATAACCCTAAATTTTTTTTTTAGAAAGCATCTGAAGATAAAAAAAACGATGCATAATAATTGTATTGTAACTTAAAATTATAAAAAAACCAAGTTCCATAAATATAGAGGAAAGCTATTTCCAATGTCTTGAATGGAAAAAATTATGAAATAAACAGATCCGAATTTTACACAAGAAGTCAGGTTTAGTCTTCTGAGAAAATTTTCTTATTGCAATGATTAATGGCCTCTCCCTCTTGCATTAACCCATTGCACACATGCACATGTTCTATGGGCCAAAGACATGTCAAGTTCAGGAATGGCTCCTGTTCTTCATCAGTGTTATATTTTTGAGGAAGTGAAACTGCTGCAGCAAAAAAAAGATCTATACGCCACACTTAGATTAAGAGAATTCAACTTCCTTAACATCAAGTTCAAGTTCAAATGATATTTTATTGTCCTCATAAGGCTCATTGTTTTGGTTCTACAGCATGAAATACAGAAGATATAAGCAAGTTTACAGGTAAACAAACATCACTTAATTTTGCACTGTCACTTACACTAGATAACAGTTTCAACATTTTTAGACATAAAGAATATAACCATAGGTACCCAAGTAAACATAGAAAGGCATTTCACATCATGGCAAAAGTTTAGCAGCATAGTTCATGAAGGATTTCCTATTGATCATATGTACAAGGGTAGGCAGATGTGCTGGCAAAACAAAACCAACCTTGACATTTGAGGTATTGGTCAAATCAGAAAAAAGTTATCTAAAGGTTTTTCAATCTTAAGGAGTCCTTGGCTTGTTAAAATGAATACAGTTTTGAATTCTAGTGTATTGCTGGTATTAAGTTTCCATCGAGATAATGAACTTATCTTGTATAAGAAACAGCTAGGATTAGAATAACATATTGCCAAACAATAAATATATACTTACCAGGGTGAACTGTCCTAGCAGCTTGTTGTCAGATGCCATTTCACGCTCACCTTGGTGCACTTTAATTTCAACCTGTGTCTGACCATCTGCTGCTGTGGAAAACACCTGATAGAGGGAAAAAAATTGTAAAATCAACGTCATTCGGCTGAGCCTGATTATATTTCCAAGTTGAAATATTAAATGGTATTTAAGGATTTTCCATCTTTTGAGGAAACTTCATTGAACAGAGGTAATGACAGGGATGCCACTGAAATTTTCATAAAATAACTGAAAATCTTGGCACTATGTCCACTGGTAAATAAACTTATACAAAATATATCATTAAAGGGCTCTGATTTGTCTTAATCAATGGGATCAATCTTGATCAAATCTGTAGGTTCATGTAGTTTCTCAGGCTTTGACAAAAAAAAAACAAAACAAAAACTGAGAACTGGCACTCCTGACATGCACACAAATAACTGGATGGTGGTTGTACATGAAAAGAATATCATTCCTTTAAGCAATAAACAATAGATAACAATTTTCTTTCTTTTAAGCAACTGAACTATGAAACTAAATTTTATTCTAATCAAAGACAACTCTTGACTTCTGTATGCATTACTGTTACTTATAAAGCATTTATTACTTCTGAAATATCCAATATGTCAAATGTGGCTTTGCTACATTAAGACCTTTCGATAGATGATGATTGACTAAAATCCTTAATTAGAAGTTGACATGTGACAAAATATTTAAGGGTTTTCGACCATTTCAGAAAACTTCATTCAACAGAGGCAAACACTTCCACAACTTAAACCTTATGATGAAAATGGAGAGACCAGTGAATGTCCAAATTTCGCTAAATAAATTGAATTGGTAGACATGCAAATAAAGTTCATTCATCTTGCAACCAGTTAAAATGAGTCAAAGTCAAAATTTGAAAGGATTAAAGACAGTAGTATTACAAAAAAGGCTTATTTTCTTTATTTTCAAATAAAACAAACAAAAAGCTCTACCATGTTTCTGTGTCAAGTTACAGCCATTTGAAGTTGGCATAGGTAAGATTTGTAAAATTTAAGAAAGGGGAGAAAACTATGTTTGAAATTGAGACAATTATACAGGAGTAGGATCTTTAGCAACCATACTTATTAAAATGAAACACATAAAACATAAAATTTCAATAGGAATCAGGTTAGAAAACTGTTCAGAAATTTTTAGCGCCAATATCTAAGATGAAAAAAAAAATATTTCTGAACACCCACTAAACTTTGAACGTCTATACCCCAAAACTAGGCATTGCGACTAAGACTCATTTGTATAGAATGCAAGACATAGTTTTACTTATGATGGCCTTCTATTGCTACTTTCTGACCATTGACTAAAATGATAAATAAATATACAACATGCCTGACTCTTTTTGGTAGGGATTGTGGTGTTTCTGTTAATTAGCTTTGTGAAAACTCCACCCAGAGTCTCAATACCCAGTGACAAAGGTGTCACATCAAGGAGAAGCACATCTGTCACATCACCTGCAAGTACACCTCCCTGGAAAAAAGTAACATCTTGGATAAATTTTTGACAAAGAGTTAAAAGGCCACTTCTTATAACATTAGATGGGATCATAGTTTTCCTATCATAACTATCATGTTCGCTTCATATAGTTCCAAAATCTTTAATTGTTGGTGATAAAAATGATTTCCTATGGGACATTCCTACATACAAATTTGTAAGGGGAATAAACACAAAAGATATAAAGGTAGAGGGGGTAATTTTGGATTTTGAAATCCAAAGTTTTGTCTTGATTGATATATTTTGTTCATAATTCGTTTTTTTATAACTAATTATGATAAGTCTCACTAAACCATTTTTGTGTGAGGGGAGAGAGGATATGTTCCAGTCAATCTTTTAATTGTAGCATGTTGTAATTTACTACATTAATATCCATCAGTTTTTTGCAGATATTCTTTTGGAACTTTTCTGTGTTTGTGACAAAAGATTACTTTGTAACAATCGAAAAATTTGCTTTTCCGTTCATTTCCTTTCTTTTTGTAAATCAAACATTTTAAAGTATTGTAGGTGTCGTGGTATGGTGGTAGACACTCTGCTTTGGGACTAAGAGCCCTGGGTTTGAGTCATGCCTTTGGCAGGTCAACATTTAGTCGTTGAGAAAGGCGATTTAGACACATTTTTCTTGCCTAGCTCATGCGTTAAAGGAGTACCCGACTATAGGCAGCGGAAGATATTGTCAGAGTGCTAGAGTGTTCCGCTTTATTTGCTGCTCCTCTGTTAGGTCAGAAGGTACTTTGCTTGGTAAAGGCATGTTGGGGAAACCCATATAAAGCCCCTAGAGCATATTAGTGGATTAGGGGCAAAAAATGCTCTTTACTTAGTCACATCCCTTGGTCATTATTTGAACTAAGAATTCCGTTATTTTTAAGTAAGCTCAAACAAAAATTCAACATAAAATGATGCTTCATTGCTATCAACTTTCCTGCTTTGTATTTTATGTAATAAAAACAGATTGATTAAAAAATTTATCTACGAAAGATTATAATATATAAAAACTTTTCAAACCTGGATTGCTGCTCCAATAGCAACAGCTTCATCTGGATTAACTGACTTGCTTGGAGAGCGTCCAAACAGATCTTGCACTGTGCTTTGAACCTAGATAAAGAGTAAATTTGTAAACTTAAAAGGTTAATATCAGAAGAGGATTTCAGTTCTGGATGATTCATAAAGTTATTGAAATTTTATAATTTCTGAGCTAACAATATGGACCAATAAAGTGTAAGAATGAGCACTGGGCCTCAGCTAAGGCATGAGCCCTAAAACAAAACGCAATGTGTTGAACTTTAACTTATAAACGAAAAAGGTGTGTTGAACTTTAACTTTAAAATGAAAAAGGAAATGTATAGTACCAGGAAACCCATCCACACAGCAGAAATATTTGAGTAATACCTTGGGCATTCTTGACATTCCACCAACCAAAATGACCTCTCCAATGTCAGACTTTTTAACCTCTGCATCCTGAAGGGCTTTCTGGCATGGGCCAACTGTTCTCTTCACCAGACCCTCAACAATGGATTCAAATTTCGAACGTGACAACTTCAAGTTCATGTGCTTTGGCCCAGAAGCATCCATTGTGATGTATGGAAGGTTTATATCGGTCTGAAAAAGGATAAGAAAGGAAAACAATCAATAGAGATCATAAGAGAATAATAGAAAATGGAGTTTAAAAAAAGGATAAGAGGTGTGTATTATAAAGTTATGTATCAAAGGTAATCACACTTCTTTTCTACCATGCTGCAAAAAAATAAAACCCCTTGACCAAAGGTTTTTTTGAATTGTGTTGAAAAATTTTTCCAAGGCTTAATATGTACTTGTTTAGTTTATGTCAAACGAAATTATCAAATATATAAAAGTTTCGAATATTAGACATTTCTACCAACTGCAAGCTCAGATGACTAAAGTCACCATTTTGTTTCAAAAGAAGCAATACTGATGACGAAAAATTACACATCATAGCTTGACTTGCATTATAAGGCTAATTTGCCACAGATGTGATTTATGATGAAACCATACCTGCATGGAAGACGAAAGTTCACATTTGGCTTTTTCAGCTGCTTCTCTCAATCGTTGCATTGCCATGGAGTCTTTAGTAATATCAAGTCCTTGCTGCGAAAATGAAAGATTGTGTGTTCCAAACATGAAGTTTATCAATTTTAATATGAAAAAAGGCATTTATTTAAACATGTATGTGCAAGCTAGGGCTGAGATTTCATTTGCAAGATCTCTATGGGGCAAAAATTCAATTGAGACAAACATTCCTTGAAAACAAGAGGAAATTTAAACATAATTTTTTTGCAGGTCCTGAATACTCATGAAACGAACAGCCCCACTTTTATGTGGGCTTATTTGATTAAAAAAAGAAAGCCTGATTGTGAAAGGAAAAAACAGGATTTGTACCAATTGGTGAAAAATTATCATCACTGAACATTGGAATTCTATTCTTATTCATTTGCTTTCTAAGAAAACTACCTATAAGGAAGAAGTTCTATTTTTACAAGGTAAATATTGTAATTAAGCTTCTTCCTCGACCCTATATAAAACTTGGTAATATCATGCTATGCTCTTTTTGTAATGTGTGTCTGTTTGTTTCTACTGAAGGTCAATTCATGCCTTCAGTTTCAGCTTGCTTTAGCGGCATGTACAAAACTAACTGGTCTGAGAAGTTTCCAAGTTGTCATCAGGGCTACAAGAGATAAAAATTAACTCGCTTGCTGAATTTAAGCACCATTGACAATTGGCGTCTGTGAAATCTCAGTCATGTTAATGTTGTGCAACATATATGATATAGCTACAGGAAAATATTCAACATTAATTATAATCAGGTTTTTTAAGATTTAGAAAAATTTTGAAAAATTGTATACATAAGTGCCTGCATTAAAAAGGTTAATTTGTTTTACAAAAATGAACAACACAAAATTTTTGAATAATTTCTATATGTCAAAAAAAAATATGAAAAGATCAAATTAAGCCATTTCACTGTTACATAGATAGAGCTAACAACAACAAGAATTAAGAAAGCTCACCTCCTTCTTGAACTCTGCAGCCAAAAAATTAACCAAAGTATTGTCAAAGTCCTCTCCTCCAAGGAATGTATCACCATTTGTTGATTTCACTTCAAACACTCCTTTTTGAATTTCCAAAATAGAAATGTCAAACGTTCCACCACCCAAATCATACACAGCGATTCTGTAGAAAAGATGAGGCATTGATGTTTGAACTTATTCTGTCGCATGCTCTTGATTACAACATAAATTATGAACAATCAAAAGGTTTGTAGAAAAAATAATCAGACATGTTAACTTAAAGCATGTGGCTTGTGTACCAGACTGCCTAGAAATATCTAAAAATTAAAATTTCTTTTAGCTTAAGTATTCTCTTTTAGGACTTCTAAGATTCTTGTTGGCAAAGTAGTGGTGCTTTATAGGGGAAAAGATATAAAACAAACATGCAACCAATAAAAAAATAATGACTCAATGACAAACTTGATCAATGTATGAGCCAATGGTTTATCTTTTTAAAAACTCATAAACTCACACTTTATCTTCTGTTTTGTCCATGCCATAAGCTAAAGCAGCAGCGGTTGGTTCATTGATGACACGCAGGACATTTAAACCTGAAATTTGACCTGCATCTTTTGTGGCCTGGTGAAAAAAAATATTGGAAAATGGAAAGATTTTTGCACTTCATAAATGCATGCCTTAATAATATTTCAGACATCACATTTGTACAAGTTCACAATTAAAAAAAAAAAAAAAGTTATTTATATTAATGAAAAAAAATGCCAAGTGTGAAGGAAAAAAATTTCACCTGTCTCTGGGAATCATTGAAATATGCTGGGACTGTGATCACTGCATTTTTAGATTTTGTTCCAAGGTAACTGTCTGTAAAATGAAAAAAAAATATTTTAAAAACCCACTCATTAATTTCCATTGATCTTACAACAGAAGTTCCAGAAGTGAAAAAAAAAATTTGAATCAATATATTATTTTAGTGTCAAAATAAGAGAAAAGACATATACAAAAATTAAGCAGGGACTTGTTTCAACTGTCATAACAACCTGAGTAAACTTGAAACTTGTTAACTCACTGACTACCAGCTATTTGAACTCTGTCTATTCCCTGCGTACCAGCCATTTCGGAGGTATTTTTAAAAAATCACTGTGACTTTGCTATTAAAGTTTGACCTTTGGTATTTGTATCATGTTTAGTCACGATAATAAAGATTCTAATAAAACACAAACTTTGAGTCTGTGTCAATTTTTTAATTTTTTTACAAAAAAAAACAAAGGTAAATATTTGCCCCAAAAATAGCAAACGGAAACGGCATGCAAGAAGGAAATCACCAAGTACTCACATAATAAGTGTGAAAAAAACAACAACAAAGTAAACCAAGAGCTCTGTAATAAGTATACTCACTATTTACAAGGTGTTGCTAACCAATTCTGTTTGCCTTGCTAGATCTAGTACTAATACTGCTTGACTTACCCCTACCCTTACCTTTACTTTTACCTTTGGCCTGACTAGGTTTGGCCCTTTTACCCTTTGGTGGCTCATTATTGGGGTCTATATCATCTTCAATAATGCTTTCAAACGCTATTTCATCATCAGAGTCTAGATCTAAGTTTGACCAAACAGAAATTTGTCGACGACTCCATCTTGAAATCAGCTGAAGACTGCTAGCTGCTAGAGGTGTCGTATAAATGCTCTCCTACCGGTTGTATTCGTCCTAAACGGACTTTGTTGATATCGTTCAAAAGCTAAGTGGCTATGCTAGCGGTTGCTGTAGTTTTCCCCGCAGCTGTTGTGATATTAACATAGGAAAAAAATTCGGAAGCTGAATCTCACAGGGGTTGCGGGACTGGTATTCAGCCGTAAAAATAAAAATCCCGCAACGTTTGCCGGGCAAGTAGTCAGTGAGTTAAAAAGTCCAGACATAAGTCATTCTTGTTACAAAATAGAAACATTCAGTCATTACATAAGCTTTCTACAGGGAAAAGAACATTCAGAATTTAATTTCAGGCACCAAACAAGCTCCTTCTATGTTTGGGGGGGGGATAGAAAGAGAAGGTGGGAGGGAGGGGGGGAGAGGATATTTGTTTGCACAGATAAAATTCACACGAGACAAAGAAGTAAAAAAAAAACATTTTAACAGATTGATAATTAAATCAATACAGCAAAATTTTTACATTACACCAAAACAAAAGTTGGGCAAAATTTTGCGGACTCAATTTTTTTTTTTTAAATAAATATAGGCGTACGTACCTGCTGTTTCTTTCATCTTTGTAAGAACAAAGGCACCAACTTGACTGGGAGAATACATCTTCCCCTGAGCTTCAACCCATGCATCTCCGTTGGAAGATTTTGTTATCTTATAAGGTACTGTTTTTCTGTAATCAGGAGAAACAAAGAATTGTAAATATCTTTTTCTTGCTTGATTGCAAAGTGATTGATGCAAATGACTTTGAAGGGCTTTTCTATTAAAAAACAAATAGATAAATGATATTAGAAAGAGGTGAATGAAACAATAAAACTTACATATCTTTCTGAACTTCAGGGTCATCAAATCTGCGACCTATTAGACGCTTTGTTGCGTGAAGAGTATTTTCTGCATTTGTCACAGCTTGCCGTTTTGCTGGCATCCCCACCAGTCTCTCTCCATCTTTTGTGAAAGCAACAACTGATGGGGTAGTTCTTGATCCCTCAGAGTTCTCCAGAACTTTGGCTTGCTTCCCTTCCATAACAGCTACACAACTATTTGTTGTGCCAAGGTCAATTCCAATAACATGACCTTTTACCTTGTCAGACCTGCAAAAATACCAACATGACAGTAGTGAAAAATGCTTTAAAGTATAAGGGCATCTAAATGGACTTTGAAAAACCGAACTTTCTTTACTTTGCAATGAGAAAATCTTCACAATTTTGACAGAAATCGGCACTGCATACTAAGCATTTGGAATGTAATAAATCATTTTCTAAGTACTCCTCAACTGAAATTGACTGTGAATTAGCTAAATGTCTATTCAGTGATTTGAACATCACACAAACATATTAACTTCTTTTTAAACATCAACTTTTTTAGTTCAAGGTGAAAACTTCTTGGTGCAATTTGTGAATTTGCCTTGACAAACCTTCAACAGGTTTCAGGCCTTGATCAGTTAAAACCGTGAAAGCTTAGCTGTACTGTAAGTCAAGTTTTGTAAGTGAATAGTGGCTCCCCTCTGCGGGAATCCTTGCCAAGTTTTTATAGGAAGTTGCAATTTGGGCAATTATAAGTATAACTGACCATTTTCAAGGTATTTTAGGGGCTAACTTTAGAGATTGAAAAGTATCTTAAAACTTGCATGTGAGCACTTCCTCCCTTGTCATACCTCCTTTTTATGGTGTAAAGAAACTACAAAAACCATGTTTTAGTTCTAAGTGATCGTTATAAACTTATATATTTATACATGTAATCATTTAGTTTTGTTTTAAAATTCCTTGTTTCTAAATCTAATTCTACAAAAAATGCAAAGCAAGATTCCAGTAATGTTAGTCCTTGCTTATGCTATAGATGATTGAGAATCCAGTTTTCTAATTAATTCTAATTAAGCTTGTACAATAACTTCAGACTTAATGCCAACACAAAATAATTGTTACAACTTACTTGAATCTCTTTTGTATAAAACATCTGCGGACCACAGTCCCAAGAACAGTAGCCTAAAAGAAGAAGAAAGATCATTTATATCATTTTGTACAGTTAAGTTTTGTAAAACTGACAGCAGACAAAAGAAATTCAAACTATTGAAACTTTCATGCAAAAATTTATGACTCAATGAGTTAGGCATACAAATTACAATTGTTCACAACTATAGAAGCTATTTGAAGAAATTGAGGCTGTGACAAAAGGTGATTCTGTTGTTTTGTAATGATGGCACAAAGTATAGGCCTAAACAACAACAAAAAACCCAGGTTTTATCTTGAGTAGGTCTACAACCCATAGACACTGGTGTACAATAGACGATATCCCTAAAAAAAATTCAGCAAGAGTTATCCTCCTTGACTTACTACCATTTCACCAACAGCGGTAATGGAGAAACATAGTAAAATACGTGAAAATACAAGGAAAATAGATGATTAGAATGATGATGAAGCTGATTATAATCACCACATTCATTCTTAGCACTAAAATTGTTTTTGCTGTTTTTGTCATTTAATCGTAAAGTATTTATATCAATTTATTTGTTCTTTTTTCTAGTAAAATAAGCCGACGCATTTTAGCGGGTTTAAGTAAATAATGTAAGAATGGTCTTCACATCAATTAAAATCATGTTGAACATGTATATATCACTTTGCTCAGTATAAATTATATCATTTTATCTAGATCTATAATTTA
>BMAT01010452.1:157339-171913 GCA_019649035.1 Elysia marginata | reverse complement strand
AAATAAAGAAAAATTATCAGGGGTCCTATATATTCTAACAATATGGCCTAATATATATATATATATATATATATATACAAATATATATACATATAGCATCCAGCTGATCAGTGTGGTTTTATATGTTCTATCGGTATTGAATTATTGATTCTCAGTTTATGTGAAGAATAATTTTAATCAAATTTTAACACCTGAAGAAGAAATGCCCACCCTGAATTGCGCAATAGTTTAACTAAGTTTATTTTGTTGGACTGCTAATCAAATCTTTGTGTTTTTTCTCCTTTATAGTCTGCAAACCTTTTGGGAGTAAAAATGCTTTGTGCTAATCTTGAAGGCACATCAATGCGTGGATGCTACTTTGAAGACCCGGCTGGAAGCAGGGCTAATATGGAAGGTAAAATATGAAGTTAGAATGTTTAAAACTTTGTAAATGCAAATTCTTTAAAACCTTGGATACAACTGATTTCCAATTCTTCAGCATATCTTTCTTTTTCCTTTTACTCTTCAGGAAAGAAAACAGAGTCTTTGCACTTTGTTATGTGTACACGAAAAAGAAATTCTGTAGCTTGATAGATAGAATAATAAAGTTTGATCTCATGGCTTTTTTTGGAACAATCTTCATCCTTGTGTGGATTTTAATTGCAGTTTGTGAAATAAGAGGATCAGAAAAAAGTGGGGATCCTTCTTATTTCCTTTCTTTGAAACATATTAAACCTTGTTGGACTTTAAAGCTGCTTGATGAATTTATGTTGTTTCCTTTTCTTCTGTCTTGACTAAATGCAATAGTTTCTAGCTACTTTTCTGATGGTTTTTATTCCATTCTTACCATGCAGTAGATAATTAAATTTTAAAATAAAACTTATATTCCTTGACTTTTCAACTCATGACCTCTTGGACCACTTATCAATCTTGTTATCCAGTCTTACTTTTTTAAATCAACAGTGTCAATGTTTTAGGAACAATTTCATCTGTGGTCTACGTTGCAGTCCTTTTGTTTTAAAATTTATAGTACTGCAAAAAAGCATTTGAGTCTTAAGGCAGGGTCTTTATTAAAGTAAGAAACACAGGGACTTATTTGGTGAGCTTTATGTCCAATTTAACTTCAGTTTTTCATTGTTAAAGCAAATTTGAAACAATCGCTCACACAAGCATTGAACATTTTGCAGGAGCTTTGATGAAAAATGTAGACCTAGAGGGTAGTCATATGGCTGGTGTAAACTTGCGAGTGGCAACACTGAAAAATGCAAATCTACAGAACTGTGACCTGAGAGGGGCTGTGCTTGCTGGGGCAGATTTAGAGGTAAGAACATTGAAATTCAGTGATTTTGTGTGAAGGTCTTCTTTTAACTAGACTTTGTGGCAAAAGAGATGTATGGGACAGGTAGTTAACAAGGAATAATTTACATAGTCAAAAAAGACCTAAGTATTCTCTCCTCCTAAGTGAACAAATATGAAGGCCTGCTTCTTAAATAAACTCGACACAGTTGTTTTTTGTTCTGGCAAATGTTTTGAAAACTTGATCTAAATTGTACAATTTATCAAAAGAGTAACCCATTCGTGATATTACAATCAACTTTAAAAAAAATCTTAAGTTTATAAATTGTCAGGAAGTTTTATATGAGGGTTACACATTTAAGTGGATGATTGGTTTTATAATGGGATGATGTGCAATGCTAAAGGTCATGAAGCAAACAAATTTTTTGTGCCATGAAAACATGGGTTGTTTTCAGGTGCCATTCAATCAAATGACAATATTTAGTCAGAATATTTATGCAGGTGATGGTCAAAGCTTCTCCAATTTTAGTGCAGAAATTATTAAAATATTTAATAATGAAGGCCCTAAATAACTGCATGTGTTGATATATGAAATAGGATGATTGGAGAAAGAGAAGGCTTGAGTCTGCTGAAGCAAGCAGATATTGCAGTTTGTTATCTAAATTTTGACTTTTTGATTTGAAAAATTTTTCAACCAGAGATCTTTTTGTAACTCTATGACCACCATGATTCAAGTTTTTTTTTCTATATGAATGTTTAAAAGGACTGACTTTAAAAAATTATCGATGAGGTCAATATATTAAACTCAAGCTCAGAGATTTGGCAATCAAGTTTTAAGTTCACAAAAGAAAGGCATACTAAAATTTTTCTTTGTAGGAGAATTGTAGACTAGCATTTTTCTCTTAACAAGTCCTCATCATTTCACTGGGTTTTGTTCTGCTTTCTTTTATTTACAGAACTGTGACCTGACTGGTTGTGATCTGCAAGAAGCCAACTTGCGAGGTGCAAACCTTAAAGGAGCAACCTTTGAGCTCATGCTCCACCCATTGCACATGGCTCAGGCAGTTCGTTAACATGCTGCCTCTCTGGTTCTCTTTGAAATGGGATTTGTTATGGAGAAATCTGGTTGGCAGCCGCTGAATGTTACTTCAGTAATCTACGAGAGGGTCAGGTAGACAAACAACAGGCCATTCAATAATCAGAAGCGGCCCGTATGCTCCAGCTCTTGTTCTTGAATCAATGAAGTCTCACCCCTTGTGACCTAAACCAACGTCATAGACATAAATGTGAAACTGTCTCTAAATAAGTAACCAACTTGGTTCCTTTTAAAGATAACAGGTTTTGTCTACAGCAGACAGGTGTCTTTTTTAATTGATTTCCTCTTCAAACAAATTCCATTGAGTTAAAGTATTGTTTAAAGTATCATTTGAAATGAATGCAATTTATTGTATTGATTTATAGCATTATTGTCAAAATTCTAAGAAAAATTGCTTCTTCACTAAACATTTTTGGGCAAATTCAACACTGTATATTTAATGTTTGAGTGGATAACATGAATTATCCAGTGTTTAATTTGATTCAAAATGTCCCGTGAAAAAGCAATTTTTGTTATCTTTTGAAAATACTGCAATAAAATTTAAGACTTGGGCTATTTAGGTAATACATAGGTAGGTAAAGTTTAACTATGAATGAGCAAAGCCCAAGCAAAATGTGGAATAAAATCTGTTTATTGTATTTTTCAACTTGGATGTAAACTATATTTCTTGTTACTCAAAGATGAAAAGTTATTTTAACTTCTCTTTTAAACAAAAGCTATACTTTAACTATTAAGCTGAAATATCTATCCTTATCAAAAATATTTTTGTAAAATATTTTTTCATACAAAGTACAGAGCTGCCAACCTATAATGGTTTCAGTATTTTACTACCAAAAGGACTTCCAAAATAATGGAGTACTGATGTCAAACCTAAAATACTGGAATTAGCTATGGCTTTAGAAAAATATCTGTGATTACTAAAATTTGTGAGAAATCATAAAGTCTATGCTTTTAAGATATGAAGGTTATTAGCAAAATGCACTAGATCAGCTTTTTTTTTTTAGGAAAGGAGACAATGTCTTACGGGTCTCATATGTCTTATATTTATTGGACCCTATTCTTGTTGTAAATACTGAAATTCTTTGGAAAATACTAGAATGTAGGCCTTAAAGTACTGGAGTCAATTGATTATGGGTTTGCAGCTCTGAAAGCATGATTACCTGTATCTTTGGGCAAGTATTCTATTGTGCATTCCTGTGTCTGTTTTCCAACATGTTTTACAAGTAATACATTGCAACTTTGTTGAAAATTATTAATTTGCTTAAAAATATGAAGTTTAAGTTCTGGTATACCATTAGTGCATGGATGTGTTGTTTAACAACAAAACAAAAAACCACTTGACAAATATTCTAGTCAAGCAACCGTTGAAGGGTAAAATACTGGAAACATTTTGTCTTTAACTTTTTCTGTATCAGATGCTGTTCAACCATTTTAAGTAAGATGGGACGGCTCAGCATCCCCGGAATTGCAAAGAAGATAAGAAACTAAAAGTAGAAATCTGCTCTCTTTGTTGGTGGTGTGTAAAATAACCCCAAGCTCCTTAACATGGTGCAACTTTTTATCTGCTCTTTCAAAGTCAAGGCATATAGAACAACCCAAACTGTATGAAAAGGCAACCTTGTAGTTTTTTTAAATATGAAAAAGTCAAGGGTGTGGAACAACCCCAAGATACAGGGGAACCGAACTGTAGAAAATTAGAAAAAAAGAAATTATAATGTGAATATTAATACAAGGCATGACTTGAAATTCTTGCCTTTTGGACTGCTGTTTCCAAACAAATCATTCCACAAACATAATTTTTACACAAAATGAAAGCTTAGGATGTTTGCCATATGAAGCCACCTTAATTTTCCGATAGCCATAGTTTCTGTCAACTAACAATGAACAAGTTATTCAAGCGCATTGGCAAGAAAGTAAATCTGATTTTTATCAGCACCATCTACATACAGTCCAAAATCGTCATCAGTGTAATGGTTTCATTTCCTCTGTTCATTAAACATTGGACTAAGAAAAAGAGTCTGGTGTGACTGGGGCTGAACTATAGGTAGGCCGAGGTAGAATCTTCTTGGATCTGAGTCGGACCAGGGTATGTTGAATTGACTCATGTGAGGACTAGCGTCACTATGGTGAATAAATACAATATTGCTTTATTAACGGTGTACAATGTACCATTTCGAAAAAAGCTCTAATGACTGCAGCAACATTGCCCTGTTTGATATGGGGGTTTTGAACCAAATATTTGGTCAACTTACATGTGATGCTTATCATCTGTGGTAGTGATGGGTCAACCACACAGAGGTCTTGTGTAGCAGACTTGATTCGACATGGTCATCATCACTCTATCTCTTTGTCCACCTTCTTATTGTGCTCACATCTGTACAAGACATTCTTCTCCCGCCATTGAAAATTAACTGGTTAAGTCTTTTCTGCACCCAGGAACTCAATGAATACACATTACTTCAAAGAAGTATTTTGCTCTGCTCCATTTTTTGCTGACAAACTCTACTATATGAGACGTTTTGAGCCGCAGAATACGGATTTCTAGTTAATTGCATAACTTATGTCTGTGACACTTATTCTATGTGATTGTGAGATAAAATGCTTGACTCATTTTCTTTTCTTTTTTTTTCAAATCTCTAAAGTATGTCATGAAATAAGTATGGCTTCAAGAGGCATTCTGACCTTTTTAATTCTAGAAAATAAAGTTTTCTGGGTTGCTGGGTTTTATGGATATTTCTGTCTTGATTAATATTTTTTGTGATCAATGCTTCATTTTGAGCTCACTCTTTTATCTTAGAAACAAAAAAAAATGTTCTCTAGTTATCCAAAACTATAAGCTGTAAGCTGTTATCTTTCAGGTTGTATGTCTCAGATTATATTAGATCTATATCACTGCCTGCAACCTCATTTTTTTAAAATTCAAAAGCATTGCTGCTTATAAGAAATTCAACATCGATTCATTCTTGCTGTTGCTTGATTTCTCTTTTTTTAAATTGGTTGGATGTTGTCATATAAGAGGAGAGGAGAAGAGTGTTAATTGTTGGGATATTACTATTTTATTAAGAAAACTCATAATTAGTCTTTCATTGTCATTTTTAAAAGAATGAATTATTGGTTTTGGCTGCCAAATTTTGTGTATCTGTTTGCTTTCGTTTTTATGCACATAGAAATACACAAGATATTGAACTCAATCTAGTAAGCTCATAGAAAATTTTTTGGCACAACATAATTTTTGTTATTTGATTAAAAAAAAAAGAATTGGTTGTTTTTGCTGTACTTTCTTTCTGTCCATTCTATGTTATCATAGAAATATGAAAGGCAGACTTAGGCTTAAACTGAAAAATATATCACAAATTTTGTAATCCAAAACTCTAAATTTGATCGTGGAATGCCAAGGTAGAAGTTCAACTTGTAGAAAAGAAGAGAGAAACAGTTTCAATTCTGTAAGGGCAATTACAATTTGTGGGGCAGTGTAGCTCAGTGGTTTGCATGTGAGACTTGATTGCAGGTTCAATTCCCAACCATGACTTATATTGCAATGGCTTTAGGAAAGAAATTTATCCACACTTCCCTCAATACACCCACCTGTAAAATAGGTACCTGGCTGTAGACAGTGCTAAAATTTGTTTAATTTTAGTATTTGAGTGCTTAAAAGGCAGCCGTACTGTAATGCTCTGAAATACAAGTTGAATTTGTTTTGGTATATATTGTCTGCTGGCAATGTAATACTATAATCATATTATTTAGAATACAGAATATCTTGAAATGTTAAGGGTTATAAGAGTTTTCCCATGTTCAAATAAAGTGCACTGTAATAACTATGTCTTTATACATACCTTGCTGCAGTTTGTTTGAATTCAGCAGATTAGCTCAAAGGCTTGTTCAATAATGTAGAGGCAATTAGTCATGCTTGATGATGTAAATTGACATGTTGCTCTCTTATTTGAGACCTTTTCTACCAACATACTTTACCTCGTGTTGTATGTGAAAAGAAGCCTAGTGTGATTTTTGTTGCATCAGCTCACTATCCAAAAACCCATCAGATGTGCTTTGAACCTCCACTTGTTACTACCATTGCAATACACATGTATTCACTAATTTGTCAAACATCTGATAACACTTAAAGTTTAAAGATTATTTTTAAATGTCATGAAATAAATCAACAATTAATCACTTGCATTTTTAAAAATATATACGTAGATTTAAACTGTTGAATGTTTGAATGCTACAAATTTTGTCATGTCCTTGAGAAACTATACAGAAAACAAATTCAAGGAACCCTGTTATTGAGTTGTGACCCCAACAAATTTTCTAGAAAGTTCATGATGTGTTTCATCACATGAACACAACCATAAAATTATTTTTAAAAATGGCTGGACATTACAAATAGAACTCGAAGACTGGTTTGTGTACTACTGATACTCAATGCTTGAGAAAATCTCAAAGTATGTTATATTCATTGTCTAAACAACAGGCGTCTCCGGTTCTCTTTTTAGCAAACTTACTCAGAACACAATCAAGATAATTATCAAAATAATTTTTGTTCTAACTTGGAGGGCTTTTAGAGAGCTTATCAACTGTGTATCCATCTCTTTATTAAAAAATCCCACAGTTAGATTTCTTTTGTAGTGCACAGTTAGGTCTCACCCTTTCCAAAATAAAAGCTCATAGAAAGATCAATATGAAGAATGGCCCATTTATGTAAGAAACTTGTATATATTTTCTTTATAGTAACTGTTTTCATGCTATTTTTTTTTACATAGAATGTCTTTGTGCTATTTGGTCCTTTTTGCTCCTACAGCTTTTCTATTTTAGAAGCACAAGTACAGAAGTTCTGTATTGAGACAATTAGCATGGCCTTGATATTGACTGTAACTGAGATAAGCTAAATAATTATACACTCTCACTGCAAAGTCAACTTTTTGTGTACCTTAACAATACTTTGAAATTGAAATCTTTATTTATTCCAAGGAACATGGATATTTGTCTTGGTCGTGTTTCACACCTAGTTTTACTTGGATCTGTGTCTCCAATAAAACAAAGTTTGCATTTACTACTAGTCATGTGTTTTCTCTCTAATTGACAACGTTATATACCTTAGGCAGGCATTTACACATACCTTTGCCTAGAAGTAAGCACACTATTTAGACACATATTTCAGATTATTGCAACCTGAAGTAAGCTCTGAAACTTTGAAACGCACAAAATTTAAATTAAGAAAACTTGTCATTAAATTTTTAAAAGCCATTTGTTATTTTTTTATTTTTATCCTTATGTTTAACTCATGTTGATTTGCCTACATGTAACATGTTAATACATTTGATATATTCAATATTATTACTATTAGAACTAGAAGTAACTTTGCACTGCTTAATTTGTTTTCAAAATCAAAATCTTCAGCATTTTGTCATGGCAGTACAATGTAAACATTTTTATTTTATCTTTTTTTATTGTCTTATCAATCATTTTAGGGTGAGGTTATTATAATTTCGAGTATGTAAACTGCCACAAGGATCTGATTTTTAAAAAGTTAATGTGTGTTTTTTATTACAAAAAATCAGGAATGGCACTGTTGATAAGGCATTATGTAATGGAATGTCATGTTTTATGAAATGTTATAAATGTATTTTGTTGTTCCTATTTTTCTTTCAAAGAATGTTCTTTCCTGTTTCAATGTTTTCTTAACTTAGTCTTTCAAGGCAATGTTGTAACACAGGTGTTTTTAAATGTGTAGAAGTCACATAAATTTCACATTTAAAAATAAACAAAGTGATAAGTTTCTTCTGCCTTTGTCCAGTAATTTATTTCATTTGTCTTGCAACCAGTCGAAATGAGTCTTAAGTAACTAGAAAGCAGTAAGATATTGACATCACAGGAAAGCTTATTTTTTTCTACTTTCAAGTAAAACAAACAGAAAAGCTGTTTAATGTGAGGTCAAAGTCTTTTGAAGCTGGCGTGTTTAGGACTTGTAAAATTTCAGAACAAGAAGAAAATTGCGTTTACAATTTGGAAAACTGTAAAGATGTAAAGTTGTTAGCAACAATACCAATTAAACTCTAACACATAAAACATGAAATTTTAAGATGAATCTGCTGTGAAAACTGTGCAAAAGTGGTTTTAGTGTCAACAGCTAAAATAAAAAAACAAATTAACTTCTGAACACTCACTAAACTTTAAAAGCCTATATCCCAAAACTAGGCTTTGCGACTTAAGACATCATTTGGAGAGAATGTGAGACATTTACATGTATGTGCAAAAGGTATCTTTTTTAGATTCTTTTGTGAGTGTTTGTAAAATATTCTATTATAAATGTAATTATACATATATGTGCAAGGATTAGGAATGTTATAGTAAATTACTAAGCAACATATATCCTAGAGTTAACAAAAACAGGTAGTATCTGAATATGACATATCAACAGTTTTCACAGTTCACATTCGGCTCATCACCATTTCTACTGTGCCATAACATTGATGCTCGTTTACAATGCCAATGTTTTGTTCAACCAAATTAAATCTGCTTTATTTTACCTGTACTGAAAGGGAAAGCACATTGCATCAGGTCCCAAGTGTGAACAAGATAATGTGTGGTCAGAATTGAGCTGTGCTATAAAAATCAATCAGTAACTTAAAATGCTTTTCAGTAGGGAATATTATTTATCTCTTTTGACTGCTAATTTTAGACCTAGAATTTGAGGTCTCTGACCCATGTCTAGATAAGAATAACCAAGATTTTAATACAGCTACCCTTATCATTTGAAACATGGTTGAAACATGTATTTTTATGTTTTTTATTTCTATTAGACAATAGTGCTTTGAATAAAGAAAACTAACTCTAGTCCTAGGTAAAAAATATAGAAATTGAAGTTTTTTGGAAAAAAGTCCTGAACAAGAGATAGTCTGAATATCTTGAGCAGCTTCTCAACAGGCCATCATCAGTAGACCCAAGTCTAATTTAAGAGACCCCTGAGAGACCTATTTATTTTAAAAAATAGATGACCTTTCAACAGAAATCGAAATGGAGAAGGCAACCAGAGAGCTGCAGTGTGGCAAAGCAGCAGGCCCCGACGGTATTCCACCTGGAGTGTTCAACACAGATGGCTGATTCAGAAGCTCAGTGGATTTCTTTTTTTACGGTTTCAAAGATGCTAAAACTGTACATTTGTACAAGAGCAAAGGTGATAATATCAACTGTGATAATTATCGTGGAAACTTCTCATTAAACATTTCAGGCAAAATCAATTTCATGGTCATTTGAGACAGGCCAACGTCTTGATTCTTGACGAAACATTGTCAGAAAACTCATGTGGTTTCCGCAAAAAACCGACGTCATGTTGACATGGTTTTCTGTGCCAGACAGATACAATTACAACATAATGAAAAGAGCAAAATAAATATCCTTACATCCTCTTCGTCGACCTCAATGAAGCCTTTGATACTATTCTCGCCCGTGTCTATGGCGAACACCAGCAAGTATCGGANNNNCCCCCCCCCCCTAAGATGGCGCAGATAATACAAGTACGGTGTTTCCATTCTATTTGAAGCCTGGTTCAGTGAATGGAAAGGAGGAAGACGATTTCTATGTATCTAATGGTGTAAAGCAAAGATGCATATTTGCCCAACATTATTTAGTCTTCCATAAAGCACGCTTCTGCTTTCCACCTTCAAGGACACAGACCCAGGCATACATACCTCTTAGTTTTACAGTACAGATGAGAATGTCTTTAACTTGCAACATCTGCATGCAAAGACAAAAGTCACATCGGCTCTCTATCGTGACATGCTGTATGCTGACGACTGTGATATTGTCTTTCATGGTGAGCTTGATCTGCAACAACTGGCAGATTCCCTGTCTCCCACCACCACACCACCAAGCGCATTGGGCTGACCATCACTTAAAAAAAAAAACAGGTGATGTTTCAGCCTGAACCATCGCTCAAAGTTTTGTTTAATTTTGGAGTGGCAGAAAGAAGGTGTACTTAAAGTGAAATATATTGAAAGGGGTAGCAACACCATGTAAAAGCCAAAATAGTGGAAAGTACAGACAAATAGAAATACATAATAACTGCTGCTTAAAAATGTGACACTACTATTTTAGCCGTGGGAGTAATCATGACAGTCAATAATTTATTGAGAAAAATAGAAAACAGAAAACATAGCGAATAGATTATTGATTAAAATATGAGATTACATCGTTTTGGTTTCTTCTAAAATTCGGCCGGACAACAGCAAGTGGCTGGATGCTCTATGAAAAAAGTTTACTTTAAAATAACGAGGCTCTCCATTTATTAAAATTTATCTGCGGGCCGCAACTTTTTCCAAGACACAGAAACGCAACAAGACAATGTGTACGTCACTTTCACCTAATGTATCAGCAGAGAAACTATAGAGGCATTAGTGACAATATCCATACAATATCTCAGGTGCCTACTATACATCAAAATGCCACCTCATCCACTGATGGAGTTTGATTTGGCTAATCTCGCTGCACTCAGTGGACATTAGCTACACTGGCAGAGAGGGATTAGTCCAACATGTAGTTGAGTCATGACCGCTGGCTAAGATCATCAGGACGTGGTGGCTTGAATTATTATTGATAAGCTGATCTTGATTAATGCCTCCGAGGCTTCTTGGCAAACAGATTTATTGATTTTTTTTTCTGTTAGCCTAACGGTCATTGATCAAGAACTGTTTAGTCTTCGGTAAAACACCCGTTACACAGTGAGCAATATGACCGAAGAGAATCTATTGTTTTGGCAACAAGAGCAAAACACCAGATTGCTGATGTGGCATTGTTTGAATTCATTCCAAAAGTTCCTTTGAAAGTTCTTGCCTTAAATGAATGGGAAACGAAAATAAAAAAGGACCACAGATTAAGATCTATATAAGCAGAGAGAGAGAGAGAGAGGGAGTGAGAGAGGGAGTGGAGGAGGGAGAGAGAAAGAGAGAGATAATTATTATCAAGCGCACCCAAAATTTCATTATATAAAAGAGCTATGAACTCGGCCCACATAGCTATACAGAAACCGTCCTCTGTGACTAGACACGGTTTTTATAGACAACTTTGGGCTATAATTACTATCATATAGGCCTATTTTATGAACTAAAACTATGGCTCACGAGGACACTAAGTTGTTGACGCAGAGACATAGAACATTATAGTGAGAGAGACTGGGATCATGCTACTCGGTAGCGGGGCACCATCCCCTACCCAGCGGGTCGCAGGTGGCGGATAGCAAAGACCCTTCAGATATGAAGGGTTGCTGCGATATAAGTCAGGCTTACCTGGTCGAATAAGCAGTCCCAGACCAAATGGTGATGAACCTACCATGGACGGAGCGGTGCAGTGAGTGGCACTGCTGTCCCCTCAGAAATACCCCATGTATCCAACGACGGTTTCATCATGCGAGTAGGAGCCGCGTTATAAGCTCCAGCCCGGGCAGACAGAGCTCGTCAGTCTAGGAAGACAATCAGTCTAGGAGAAGGAACTCTAAACAATCACCTGCCACTGCTGCCTTGTAGAGGACCAAGTAAAAGTCAAAGGCTAAGGGAGCAAACCCCGAAAGAAAACCAGACCGAAGCCGAAGGTACTAGGCCGAAAGGCGCAAATAAAACAGAAAGGCGTAACTGCCGTGCCTGCAAACTGTGGTACCACGTACACAACTTCACAAATGGTAGATAAGTATGTGAATACGAGATGTAGTGCACTGCTCAAGGAATCCCACCAGGAGAGCTGTGTGCCGGGCCAGATGCCTTGAAGGGGCCCACCCAACGCTACTGGTGGTACCCCTTTCTTTTCTTGTGGAGTCAGGAGGAGAGATAAGGGGCAAATTACTACTGGCCATTCTAACAATGGCAGCAATGAGCTCCCACTCAAGATCCTACAGTGGAATGCTGAGGGAGTGGCCAAAAAGAAAGGTGCCTTACGCAACAGATTGTACGAACATAAGATACACATCGCTTGCATCCAAGAGACACATCTTACTGACAAGATTAGATTCTCAATAAGAGGAAACCAATGCAAGAGAATGGACCGAGCAGAGGGAACAAAGGGAGGTGTCATCATTTTAGTCCGAAATGACATCCAAGCATAAGAATTCACCAAAGACACCAATGGAAATGCGGAAATCAATGGCATTCGTATTGCTCTTAAAAACAGAGAATTGCTACTATACAACTTCTACTGCCCAGCTAACAAGCAACTGTCCCTAAACGCGATTGATATCCCAGATACAGGCTGTCTCATTCTAGGTGACTTCAACAGCCATTCCCAAAGCTGGGGATATGATGAAATGGACCACAGGGGCGAAGAGGTTGAGAACTGGCAGATAGACCAGAATCTTCAGCTCCTAAATGATCCAGAAGATCAAGACACCTTTTACTCTAGAAGATGGAGAACAAGTACTCCAGACCTAGGCTTTGCGACTGATGACATAGCCAAGTGTACAGCCCGCACTGTGCAAGATCAGCTTGCTGGAAGCGACCACAGACCTATCATGCTCACAGTTGATTTGAACATGAAACGAAGCTTGACATACATTTCCCCTCGATGGAATTATAAGAAAGCCAATTGGTCCAAGTTTGCTAGCCGCTCTGACATACTGACAACAAGAATAAATATCAACACAAGGTAAATTGACAAAGCCAACAAAGCCCTCACAAAGGCAATCCTCTCAGCAGCACATGAATGCATTCCACGTGGGTCTAGAAGAAACTACATCCCCTACTGGTCCGAAGAACTGCAGGCCCTGCATGAGGAAGTCACAAAAGCAAGAGACAATGTGGAAAAAGAGCCAAGTGTTGACAACAATATACGTCTCAAGGCCAAAACTGCCAGATTCAAAAGAGAGAGCAACACGGCAGTAAGAAACAGTTGGCACAAGAAAACCGCCCAGTTGAACCTTGAAAAAGATGGTCAGAAACTGTGGAGACTTGTCAGATCGCTAAATGGTGAGAGCAACAGACTGAGTCCCATCGCACTGGAAGAGGAAAATAAAGTCCTGACCAAGAGGCAAGCAGCAAACCATCTAGTGAAGCAGTTCTCTCAAGTGAGCGATATCACTGTCTGCAACCAGAGACGACACGAGGTACATCAAGAAATAAGAGAGAAAAAAAGGTCACACAGCAACCTACAGATGAAATCATGACCTGCCCTTTTATGATGGAAGAACTTGAAGGTGCTCTAAAAGTCATGCAAAATGGAAGAAGCCCTGGACCAGACAGTATTACAAATGAGATGCTTGCTCATCTTGGATTCCAAACCAAGAGGAAAATATTGGGCCTTTTCAATACAAGTTGGAAGACAGGACTGGTCCCCTCAAATTGGAAGAAGGCGATTCTCATCCCAATACTCAAAGTAGGCAAGCCAAAGAACAAAGGGAACAGTTATCGACCTATCAGCCTGACCAGCTGCATGTGCAAGCTCATGGAGCGAATGATAAACAAGAGACTCGTGTGGTACCTGGAGAAACACAACATTTTAATGGACGAGCAAGCAGGTTTCCGCCAATTCCGGTCCACATAGGATCAAGTTGCTTACATTGCCCAGACCATCGAAGATGGATATCAGAGACAGCAACATACAGTCACTGTCAGGGTAGATATGGAAAAAGCATTCGATAGAGTCTGGAAAAAAGGTCTTATCCTGCAACTGATGCAAGCTGGAGTGTTCCACAACATGCTGAAGTGGATACAAAACTACCTCAGCCAAAGGACAGGGAGAGTAAACCTTCAAGGAAGAGAAAGCAGGCAAGCAATCTTCAAGGATGGTGTCCCACAGGGTGGAGTCCTCTCCCCCACACTGTTCCTAGTATTTATGAACAGCATCCAGAACATCATCAAACCTCATGTGAAAGCTGCACTTTATGCAGATGACCTAGCACTCATATGCTCTGAAGATAGCTGTGGAACAGCCCAAGTGAGACTACAAAAATGCCTTACACTTCTAGACCAATGGACAGACGACTGGGCGATGACTGTAAATGCCGCCAAAACAACCTACAGCATTTTCTCCCTCTCAACAAAGATACCGAACCTGGGGCTTAGAATCAACATCTCACTGCTAGAAAAAGAAAACTACCACAAGTACTTAGGTGTCACTTTTGATCCTCGTCTCACCTGGTGCAAGCAGATTGAAACAGTCCAGAAGAATGCAGCAAGAAGAACTTTATTGTTGAAGAAGCTGGCAGGAACAAGCTGGGGAGC
>BMAT01010452.1:142548-155879 GCA_019649035.1 Elysia marginata | reverse complement strand
AGACAGAGAGAGAGAAAGAGAGAGAGAGAGAGAGAGAGAGAGAGAGTATACGTATCTCCATGTGCGTCGGCCAAGCCGGAGTGCAGATTGGCAATGTCTACTGGGAGCTGTACTATCTGAAGCATGCAACCATGAACAAAAACTTCACACACATACATGCTTAGTTAAAATACTTAAATATTGATAATAGAGAGCCATAAGGCAGATTGCGGGGGTGGAGGTGAAAGAGGGAAAAAAGAGTGAGAAATTAAATCTGGTAAAAAACTTTGACAAATTTCCAGAAATATCATCAACATAGGAAAACGTGCCTACCTAGCTTGCTATCGATCAAACTTAAGGATACAACTACAAGAAAAGAAAACATCGCCCTGAGCCACGCCAGGATACTTGTAAACGCGTTTTTAAGATTAAGTTTCTCGAAAGAAGATTATCCTGATAATCCTGTGCCTAATCTTAGGTTTTACGCCTTTGAACGTCAAAAGAAGCCTTAGTTATATTTATGCCAGAAGCCGATTTAAGAGATGAAGGCGAATTACGAGCATTAGAAGTGTGTTTCTATTCTAGACTTAGACAGTGCTACAACCTTCGCACTTCTGAACTGGTCCAGTGGACCATGGCTTAGCCACAATGTTAATTTGTAAGGTGTATGCTTCTGTGTCGCTCAGAACCTCATCAGCTCTGTGACCTTGCGGTAAGACACGCGCTCAGAGATCGGGTGGTGCGTGATTCGATCCCCGGTCTAGTCAAACCAAAGGACTTTAAAATTGGTATTAGCCGCTGATCTGCCTAGTGTCTGGCATTATGGGTTTAGCGTTAAGTCTTGTCGGCCCAGGTGTCAGGATAATGGGACTGGGTGTGGTGTACGCAAGCGCTCCTCACAACACAGTGCGGCAGCACGCTTTCAATTTTCCCCACCACCGTCTCTGAGATAACCTCGAAGCTGACTGGGGCGTTGAAAATCAAACAAACAAACACTCAGAATCAGATATATATATTAAGAACGACGTAAACCACATTATGAATTGATTGTTTATTTTCATTTACTTTTAGGTCATAAAATGATGGTTTTTCTTTAATGTTTATTTCACCAATTAAACTGTAAGAAAACCTACTCTTGTAAATATAATAGATTAAAGTTAGAAGTAGACCTATCAGCAAACACACTTTAAATAGAGTTACTTCTTTGATAATTTAGCCCATTCACAAACACGAAAAAATAGGATGCTGCAAAACAACGTAATTAAATAGAGAGAGACTACTTCATAAAAAGTATGTGGTTATGCCAACTGCTATGATGAAACGGCTATGCCATTGTGCAAATTAAGTGAGCTTCAACTTCAGATGCACAGGTTAAAAATGTGATTACATGGAAAAGTGTATAAAGGCAGTTTGAATGAAACATACAATTGTAATATTTATAACACGACTGGCACGTTGGAATAAAATCTTTACAATAATCCAAACTGACGAAAAAAAAACCTATGAGAAGTATATATTTATGAACTTTGAAAATATATTAAATCTCACAGATGATTTACAAATAAATAAACCACTATACATAATTTGACCTCGAATCCTTGAAGGCTATCGAACAAATTATATTGTATTATGATAGACAAGCAACATTGATGTTAAATAAGTAGAGCTCATCAATGGTCAGTGGGGCGGAGGGAGAGAGAGACTGAGAGAGAGAGAAAGAGAGACAGACAGACAGGCCGGGAGAGACAAATGGAAGCGGATGACAAAAAGAGAAAAGTAATAATAAATCCATGCTTTGCTGAGTCAAATCACTATCAACCAATGAAATCAATGGCATTTGCGGAGTAGTACTGACAATATTGAAATCATAGATGACTGCTTCATTTAGTCATCTGAGAGATAGAAAATCAAGAGATAAATCACATGTGCTTTTGAGAGAGAGAGGGAGACAGAAAGACATACAGAGAGAGACAGATAGACAGACAAACAGAGACAGAGACAGACAGACAGACAAACAGGGACAGAGACAGAAGGGGTTCGGCGAAGAAAAAAAAGTGTATGTAACAGGGGAGCGATAAGGTAAAATATGCCTCACCCTAGGGTTTATTACACTGCGAGTCGCGAGATATCAGTAATAAACAAAATATACCCTATTTTCACTAAAAACTCAACGGAAGAACAGTGCAGCATGCAATTAATGTATCACTGAAAAACTAACATGGTGATGTAAAGATCTTTATGGTGATGAAAATTATTCCTTTAAACTTAAGTAAGTTTTTCATTTCACTTAAATCTTGTAACTTAAGACCTCGAGTAAGTCACTCATTTCTGTAACATATGGAAAAAAAAAGGAAAAAAGTGCATTATGCTCTAGGCCATAGTCAGCCACGCCAGACTTTAGGCACCACCGCGATTGAGTACATAAATAATTTGGAGGTTACCCAGGCGTGGTCTGAGTCTGAGTTGGATTGACCAGCAGGAGAAAGCAGTGCTGCCAATCTTCTTAGTTGGTCCATGGTATTAGCCTCATGCACAACACACACACACACACACACACGCACACAAAGCCTGGTTGACCACGCACCACATGCAGCACTCCTTTTATGTTGACTCCGACGTAGTATTGTTTTTCGCACCCTTGACTACACCAGTGTCCTGTGGTCAAGAAATAATCGAAGCTTACAGATATCGTGAAAGACCTAAGTTAATATGAGTGGAAGGTCGAAATGTCTCACACTCAAGTATGTTGCGCTCAAAATAGCTCACGCCATTGTAGACGAATGATTTTTTTAAAGCTTGTTACGCAAGAGTAACCTCTATGGGGTCATGGAGCAGAGAATGAAAAGGTCACACTTTTCAGAACCACTGCATTTACCTGATTTTCGTCTCAAAATAAACCTTAATGATTCTGCTCACCACCCCATACGAAAAGACTGCATTAGAAACAGTCAACATCACAGGTAACCAAGGGCCTGCATAGGGACTAAGGGAGTATCCAGTATTTAAAGGCAGGTTGCATGGGGAGCCGCCACTGCTAAACCTTAACACGACAGCCTTAGGTCAAATTAAGGTACTTCCTATATACCCTTTTAAGTCACACAAAGACAACCGCTAACCTACAAACATGGTGAGTATGAAGATAATTATGCATAAAAAATTTGAAACCCAGTATGGGTACTCTATAACATTTCAATTTTCCAAGCAACCTACATTGAGATTCAAAACTAATGCCAACCCGCGATAAAGAACTTGCGACTCTTAAACACGCCTTTTCTTCGGAATGGCCTAAGTATTCATGTAAATTATAAGGAAAATATTTCATCGTGTAAATAATTTGTTAAGAAATCAGAAAAATCAGAAACATAATAACATGAAAACAACAAATTGTAATAAAACAAATCTGCATCTTGCAGGTGGGTTGAAAAATTAGAGGCCCTAACTGTAGCATATCTTAAATTATTTGTGAAGCGTTATTGAGCAGTATTTCGAGTTGCTGTGATGCTCAATATGGCAAAACTAACATTTTTTGCAGTAGAGGTTTGTAGGTGTAAAATTCATTCAAATTTGTAAAATATGCATTGAAATGTTATACCGTACTTCATCATTTTCTTTCATTAAACAAATTAGACATCATTAGAAAAGTTATAGGAGTGCTTTTTAAATAATACTTTGTTAAAACCGTATTCTACTTGAGAAAACTTATCTTTTATTTACAATAACCCAATTTGTGATCAAAATATTTAAAAGAATGGCTTTAGTCAAATGCTAACGCTATGCTTCCAAATGACGATTAAATAATTGTCATTTAAAATATAAGCTATTTGGTGTAGACAACGTCTTCCATTCACCACGGAAGGTTTTCGGGATTTGAATGAACGGAAAGTTCTTACTACGAAACTTCGGTGAAAGGCCTAAACGTCATTGAATTTATCAGTTTGAAGGAAAGAAAACATAGCTTGAACAAATAGGGTATGGGAAAAGTAAAAAAAAAAAAAGAAAAAGAGGTGTAAAAAGCACAAAAATGACATCTTTGGTAAATAAAAATGTTATCTCGATCTTCAACTTGCGTACATCGAAAAGTCAACCTCACAATAAAAAATTTGTAAAAAATGTATTATTTTCATTAAAAATGATAAAATGATTATAATGAGGCAGCCTGGTTGAACCTAAAACCGCTTTGGACTAAACAATTCGGGTCGTCAAGATTTTGGTTGTGTCTAAAAACACTTAGAATAACATCGCTGTGCTTCATTATGAAAACCAGGCAATTTTAATAATTCACAGCCAAACGACGCGCTTCTGCTGTAGCCACAGGTAATATAATCATCTATGAATTTCTTTGGCAGTCATCATAGAAACGTTTCTGAAAACAACGAGTGTATCGTATCATTTCTAGTTAGTTTGTTCCATACTGTGATATGGCTAAATCGATGTTGTGCGTGTACCTCCCCAGCGTGAGTGTATCTCTATCCACGTCGGCCAAGCCGGAGTCCAGATTGGCAATGCCTGCTGGGAGCTGTACTGTCTCGAGCACGGTATCCAGGTAAGGGACAAAATACACAGGTACTAGCATACTTGGTTCGTTTAATATGATTGGCAATTTAATACACGTATTACAATAACTCAAAACTTTGTGACATATAGCAGATCATTGACTTTAGCAGATATTCTTAACAATGACACTTGGCTGACGCAAAAGGAAAAAAAATGTAAACCAATATGGCTAAAACAACCTGACTCATATCTCAAGTTAACTAATAGTATAACTTGATCAAAGTTTAATACCTAAATTCTATTAAAAAAAAACTTTAAAAAAAATTCAAATCAGTAAAGGCGCGTATACTAACTTAAACACATTGCACTGGTATTTCCACAGCCTGATGGCCAGATGCCCTCTGACAAAACCATTGGAGGTGGTGACGACTCCTTTAACACCTTCTTCAGCGAGACTGGAGCTGGCAAGCACGTCCCTAGGGCCGTCTTCGTCGATCTCGAGCCCACTGTTGTGGGTGAGTGTGCTCCCATCATATTTGCATCACTATCTTCTGAAGCTTTGCTGATGACAGTTAAAATGGATTTTTTCGTTAACTTTAAGTCTCATAGTTCTAAAACGGTATCTAATAAAAACTGCAGTTTCAACCCGAATTCAATATTTGTTTGTAATTTATAATTTCAAACTTTTCTTTTTTTTATATATATCACATCTTACTTTTTTAGTTTCAGTTACAGGTAGCGTTGGAAATAGTTTTCTGCATCTGTGATGTACTCATCCTTAAGCTATACCGCTATAAGTGTACGCGTAGCCTTTTAAATAACAATGAAGTGTTTTATGCGTGAACAGATGAGGTCCGTACCGGCACCTACCGCCAGCTGTTCCACCCCGAGCAGCTGATCACCGGCAAGGAGGATGCAGCCAACAACTACGCCCGTGGTCACTACACCATCGGAAAGGAGATTGTCGACCTGGTGCTTGACCGCATCAGGAAACTCTCTGACCAGTGCACTGGCCTCCAGGGCTTCCTCATCTTCCACTCTTTCGGTGGTGGCACCGGCTCTGGCTTCACCTCCCTGCTCATGGAGCGTCTGTCTGTGGACTACGGCAAGAAATCCAAGCTGGAGTTCTCCATCTACCCCGCTCCTCAGGTTGGCAAACAAGATTCCCTAAAAGAAAAAAACTGTTGGCGTGATAGAATGGACAAAAAAAAATAAGCTAACAATCGTAAATTGAAAACCATGTCTTAACCCCGATCTAAAATTTTGAGACAGACTTTAAAGGGCGTTGAACTTTAAAAAAATGATTTTGTGGGAGTATGCTCTTATTGGCTTTTTTCAAAAAATGATTCGAAGTCAATTCAGAATAGCAATCAAAATATATCATGCTCGGTTTTTTAATTGAGAGTAATTTTGAATTTTAAAAACACAGAGTGTAGAAAGAGTTTCAAATGGCGAACAATCAAATTTATTTCCGCTTTTCGTTTTAGGTGTCCACCGCTGTGGTCGAGCCATACAACTCCATCCTGACCACCCACACCACCCTGGAGCACTCCGACTGCGCCTTCATGGTGGACAATGAGGCCATCTACGACATCTGCCGCCGTAACTTGGACATTGAGAGGCCAACCTACACCAACCTGAACCGTCTGATTGGTCAGATCGTGTCTTCCATTACCGCCTCCCTCAGGTAACAGGATATAGTGGAACCCCTAAATAAAGACCTGCGATATTGTTGGTAAAAACAGGTCCTATAAGAGGGGGCGGTCCTTATTCATAGGTAAAATTACTATACAGATGCAAGTGGACTTCTTAACTCAAAGTCACATAAGAGGGGTGACCTTTATTGAGGGAGTTTAAATTTAAGAGTTCCACTGTAGTTCAGTATTCGTTTGCTAACTTTGCGATTAAGGAACCTTTGTGTCAGACAAAGAGAGGGTGGGTGCAGCGATGAAGCTGAGAACATTAGATAGCTGAAATAAATGCATACATACATGTTTGTATACGTGTGTGTTTGATAAAGAGAGAGAGAGAGAGGGAGAGAGAGAGAGAGAGAGAGAGAGAGNAAAGAGAGAGAGAGAGAGGGGGGGGAGACAAATAGCAATAAATTCGACAAAATACCCTCGCTTAAAATGTTTCACTACACGATTTACAACAAGTATACTCTTTAAATCGTTAAACTCTAGATTCGACGGTGCCCTGAACGTCGATCTGACTGAGTTCCAGACCAACTTGGTGCCCTACCCACGTATCCACTTCCCTCTGGCTACATACGCCCCTGTCATCTCCGCCGAGAAGGTAATTTTTGAACTATTAATAACTGAGAAGTAAATACCACTTGTTGTTTATGCGTACTAGAGCTTTATATTTCTTAAATAAAAATCACCATGTGTTATACATGGTATTCAGAGTATTTTTTATACTTTATATCAATATACCAACATGTTTTGTTGTCCATTTCGATCTTACTACGGCAATGCAGCATAGAATCCTTGTAACCCTTATGATAATATCAACCATCCTACATTTCATATTAGGCTTACCACGAGCAGCTGTCTGTGGCTGAGATCACCAACGCCTGCTTCGAGCCAGCCAACCAGATGGTGAAGTGTGACCCACGTCATGGCAAATACATGGCTTGTTGCATGCTGTACCGTGGTGACGTTGTCCCCAAGGACGTGAATGCTGCCATCGCTACCATCAAGACCAAGAGGACCATCCAGTTCGTGGACTGGTGCCCAACTGGCTTCAAGGTGAGAGGCTGATGAATGTACTTTTAGCTGAAAATATGAAGTAACGTGATCTGATAAATGTTTAAAACAATTATTAATTTTAATGTCGAATCCATTTCAACGTTTACTTCTTGATAAACAATAAAAAATGATTACCACAAATGCAAAAAAGGTCTATGGATTTTAAATATTTTTATATTTTTAAGCCCACGAGAATGCCTTTGAGCGGAGATATGGACTAAGCAAATCGTCTTTCCTTGTTTATCTATTCCTAGGTCGGCATCAACTACCAGCCACCAACTGTCGTGCCCGGCGGTGACTTGGCCAAGGTCCAGCGCGCTGTCTGCATGTTGAGCAACACCACTGCCATCGCCGAGGCCTGGGCCAGACTTGACCACAAGTTCGATCTTATGTACGCCAAGCGTGCCTTCGTCCACTGGTAAGTAATTCAACCCTTTTACAAACATTTTAGATTCTCAGCCCATGCATAGTCTGGGCTGTATGTTACAAAGTGCAACTAGACTCAATCAGCAGTAGAGTTGTAAATAATTTTAAAGAAAGAGTTACTTTTTAATTATTTGAAACCAAAAACATCAATGCAAATTTGATTTGTATCTTTATGAAACTATTTGAAAAGCAAAGAGTTCGGAGTATTAAGGTTTTGCTCAAATTCTTACATTTTAATGTGTCTATTTAAAAAAAGTTCAGAGCTATTCCGGGCACCATCAGATTTCTATACTTTGGTCATTTTACTATATCTTCAACAGCCAGTGAAATGACTTCATACTGGGGTCAATGCCGATATTTCAGAACTTAAGAGTGAGTTAATTCTCATGTCACTATTGAGAACTTTCTACATAAATCATGACTTTCTGTTTTTCTCATTGCCAGGTATGTGGGTGAGGGTATGGAGGAGGGTGAGTTCTCCGAGGCCCGTGAGGACTTGGCTGCTCTTGAGAAGGACTACGAAGAGGTCGGTGTCGACTCTGTCGAGGGTGAAGGCGAGGAGGAGGCCGAGGAGTACTAGACATGCTCACTCAGTAACCTCTGCCCTCAGCGTAGCACTTATTCCTGTGTTGGCTGGGGAAAAGTCCATGGCCCGAAGCTTGCCTGTCTCACGTGCCGTCTTATTACATCACTGGTGTTGGCGAGGACTGGTTTAGTTCTGGCAGCGTAGCCAGGACCTGGAATAAAACATTGATCACAAAACGCAAAAATGTGTTGTGACCTTTTTCATGCGTGATAAATATCAATGATGCATTTTTCATTTTAGATTACAATTTGCATACGCAATGAATAATATTATAGGCCTAGCTAATATATGCTGTCGGTTTTTGTTGCTTGTTCTTTTTTTTTAACTAGGAGAACTTCACACATGAAAAAAAAAAGAATTCGTGCACATTATCAATGGCAACATTTTCAAAATGGAAGCAAAAAAGACGAGTTGGAAAGAGTCTATTTGTTTTTTATTGGTTTTTTTTTTTACAAATCTCAAAACGACTGTTACATTGTAAACAGAAACGTTGTTGCTGAGGTACTGCATATCAATGGCATAAACAACAAAATCGAACAATAATGAATATGAAGATGAGAGATAACCTTGTCATAATAAGAAATAATATGGACTTAACAATTTCTTTAGATCATAACTATCAATGATGCAGATGTTGAAACAAAGAAGATGGTCTGCAAGAGATTTGGGTATATTTCAATCTTCGGTGACTAAAAATATTAATCATTTTGAGTGCCTTTTCTCCACATTATTAAGAAAGCTAAATAAATATAACTCGGTTTAGTATACTAAAACAAAACACAAAAAACAGCCAGAAAATGTGATTTAAAAGAAACTGAAAGATGCAAACATCGGAATAGACAAAGACAAGAAATCAGCGATAAATGACAAAATATTTCCAGTGCAGCCTGGATCTATACAAAATTTCAGATTTTATAGGTGTAATAAACGGAAACTTAAAAAAGCAGAACAAAAAGCAAATGATAAATCGACTCCACCGTCAAAAAAGAAAAAAAGAACAGCAAGGATCTCCAAAATTTAAGTTAAATTTTAATTTTTCAAATTTGGATGTGGAAGCAGTACATCTAGTTTATGTCTCTGTGCCTGTGCCTAATCTATTTGTCGATGTTGAAAATACAGAATACCGGAACACCCCACTGAACCGAAACGAGACCACCTGGAAAATTAAAAAAAATTGGCAACACTCATAATACACAGCGAAGATCTTAAAAGAAGAAAATAGCTTTCCACAGTATCACTTGCAAAACTCGAAAACGTTGATTCATGGTGACAAAGTCAAATCAAGATAAAATTATGTAGAATGTTAGTTAGATCAGTGTTAACAAGCAGTTGTGACACATGGGCACTAATGCAAACTGAATTAAACCAATTAGATGCGTTCTATAGAAAATAGCTTAAGAAAATGCAGTGAAAATCGCAAATAAGAGCCTAGATACAAAAATGTATCAGAGAGCCGCTGGCGCCTACTTAGGCATTCTAAGGACAGATAAAGAAATTCGCGCAAAAAAAGCTATGAACGGTTTTTTAGCATACAAGGGACAACTACCGAAGGAGACCAATAGCTACATTGCCTGTTGTACTTAACAACCCCTTCTGAACAATAGCATCACTCACCCTCAAAAGTCAAAAGAGAAGCCAGTGGAATGAACTTGCAGCAAGAACACGAGAAGGTGCCGAGGCGTCCACGTCGTATGACTGAGACGCGAGTGGCGACAGGTCAGCAGGTCAGCAGGTCAGGCTATTCAATTTGTGTTTGTTTGATTGGGTTGATTTGTCTCTTTGTGATGAACAGAGTAGACACTATGCTTAATGCTGTTTTGACGTTCTGTTGTCTCTAAATTCTTACCGAGTAAGTTGGGAGGGATTTCCTAATTTTTTCGATCTCGCAGAGAATCACCTGGAAACAAAAACGTTGATGCGAGTCAATGTTTACAAAAACTGTTTCAATAAAGATAACACAGCCAGTTTGACAAGAATCTTTTGCTGTTGGGTATAATCTACTCTAAAAGCAGTCTTTATGAAAGGGTACAACAATAAATTATAAAAAAAAGGTTAAAAGGAGAGCTGGCAATAACTCTTTTAAATAATGTTGTTGCATTCATTTAAATTTGCCATCTTCTCTTGACACAGCTTTTTGCTTAGGGAGCGAGTTGTAATCCCACTTTGGACAGTTAGCTACAAACGTACAGATTTTAATAACTTGTCTTTGCAATAGTTTGAACCATGATGCCGTGAAGCTGGTATCATTCCCATGATTCAAGCAATGGCACAATCCTTTTAAAATTTCTTTTGTAAATGATGAAACTAAAATACAGTGTAACACGAGTAATCGTTTATGAGAAAGTTGCATAATATTGATTATGCAGTTTAAAATCTATGCAGTAAGTTGCGTTTTAATGGACATCGATTTTTGCACCACGTGATCCCTGTGCTGAGCTTCATAATCTTCATAAAAGGGATATCTCCAAGTTTAATTGAAAATTACCTAGCATATGGACAATTAAAGTTAGATGGATAAAGAAGATTAGGTTGTAAGATACCGAAACTTTATATTATCCAATATTACAAGGGTCAGTCAAAGAGTTTTGCCGCCAGGTTAATAATTTCTTTATTACTGGTGCTACACACAAAAGTATACACCAAATCCAAGATTAGTATGTCTTTTTCAAAATATTTGCCGTCTTTGTCGATGCAATCCGCCAACGTCGAATAAGTTGTTGCATGCCATGGTAGGAAAAATTCATTCGGTGCTCCTCTGTACCAGCGACGCACAGCTTCTTGAACTTCATCGCCATCTACATTTTTCTTTGAGGTACTTCTTCAGCTTAGGAAGCGAGATAGGGCCGGATGAAGGGAGGACTGGATTGTATGATGGCAGTAGTAAGGTCTTTTGAAATCTAAGACGTTTAATGGCATTTTGAGTTTGTCTACTAATGTGTGTGGATGGGAGTTGTCGTGGTGCAAAATTTCATTTTGTGGTGTGCTCTAAGTTTTCTCAGGGTCTCTGTATTTTATAGTTCAGAGTTGACACTAGAACCCTGTTTTAAAAATTCCATAACTGTGAATCAGACCATCGCAGTCTCAAAATACTACCATAAGCACTTTCTTTGTAGATGAAACAACTTTGGATTTCTTTGACGTAAACAACAATAGCATAAAGGTGTGACGTCATAGCATAGTTCTGATTTTTTGGGTAAGATTAAACTTAATGAAGTCATTCATGTACCAATTTCATGAAGATATTTTGAAGAGTTTAGAAGTTATTGGAGAAGAGGCAAAACTTTTTGAACGACGCTCGTATATTATTTTATAATTATTGGTAGCTGTTGCTTTTAACATATACTTCTTTAAGCATACATTTTTTTCGTTTCCCTCTGTATGGTGTTTGAACACAACAACATAATTTTTGTGCTTTTTAAAAAATCTTATTTGATATGAATATAATCTCTTTCATGCCGTTCTGCAACAATAGCTTAAATTGTGCTGACATGAAAAAAACGTTTTTTTCCCTCTAAATAGCATTTTTTGTACTAAAACCAGCGGTGTGGAACAGCCCTTTTTAATAAACCAGTGCCAAAGCGTATTTGATTTTAGTTTTTTGTATATCGTCAACAGCAAGACTTGACCTTTTTATTTTGTTTTCTATTTCCACAAATTTATATCTAACATTCGTTCAAACGAGTACTTCCATAATTTGACTCGAGAAGTATATAATACTGTTTGTAAATATTGCGTTATGGTAATATACTTTTTAATTTTAATGGTTTTATATATGGCACGCTCGGGCAGCTTAAGGTGAGGTTCTTAAGAGTTCAGATGAGTGAGTTCTCTGACTGCCCGAGTTAAAGATACGGTGCACCCGCCTTCGGCCCACATGCTTATTTTTCTAACTCGCTTTCGGCCCTCTCGGATGGGTCAAATTTAACTCGTTTCGGCCCACATTTTATGTCTATATACATCATATGTAATCGGTAAAAATTATATATCCACAATTTTCGTTCCTCAAAGTTCATAATCGATTAGAACCATGGACGCGCCGATTTTGATAGTATTGTATCGCGTGTGTTTAAATGCAAGGGTCAAAGTACAGCGTGTCCACAAAGAAGCCGGATTCTATGACCTTTGTTTACTTGTTAAATATTTGAACCGTCACGGTACACAACTATAGCTCTTTCTATCATATAAACTCACTACACGCATACATAGGGATCATAATGGGCTGACACAGCGTAGTGCATTCCGGTTTCTTTCTGGACACGCTGTACATGTGTGTGACAACACAATGTTAATCATAACACTGTCGAAATCTATACGCTACACAACAGTTGTGTGTATCACATTCGTTTTGCTTTCTTCAAAATGAAAATCACTTCAACCAACAGGAGCAAGCCATGTTTGATCCTCGAAAACTACAGATTTAAATGTGCTCGAGTCACCAAGACAACAAAATATGGAATGTCTACATGGATTAAAGGAAGGAAGGAATAGTCAGTTTGGAGAGTCACATTTGGGAGAAGATATCTTACAGACGGTAGACTTGGACTCTGACATCGTTTTGGTTACAACAGAGGCTAATTTGCGATATTTGTGCGACCAGGCAGTCGATGTTTTTGCTGACGGAACATTAAAATTTGCTCCGCGTTTTTTCTGCCAGACCTACGCAATCCAATGCCGTGTGAATAATTTTTACTGCCGACTAGCATACTTTTTGCTTCCAGATAAAAAGACAACCTACCTACAAATGTTCAGAATTCTGAAGTCAACATGCGAGCGTTATGGCCTCAATATTAACATCAACACTCTTCATGTGGATTTTGAAACATCTGTCATTAATGCAGTCAAAGAGCTTTTCCCTGCAACACAGATCAAAGGCTGCTGCTTTCATTTTGGTCAAGCTTGGTGGCGCAAGATTCAAGACTTGGGCCTCGCAAAAGAATACAAGGACAGTGGATCGGACATTGGAAACTGGCTAAGATTGATCTTCGGTTTGCCAAGTATCCCTGCTGAAGAGATGGATGACTGCTTTGTGTTCACGTTGATGGCAAATTCACCAGATGACGAAAGAATCTCGCAGTTTTCAGATTATTTGTTGAGGA
>BMAT01010452.1:98230-108405 GCA_019649035.1 Elysia marginata | reverse complement strand
CTACTACTACTACTACTACTACTACTACTACTACTACTACATCTATATCTAGATGTCTAGGTACTTGTACTTTTGTTTTCTTCCTACAACCACTTTTTATCTTAATATTTTTTCTTTACTCTTATCACCATGTTGTATTCCAACAGCAATTTTACGTTCCCTAAGCTTTCATTAGGCATGCTTATATAAATACGGAGCATCATGATAATTATTTTGTATTGTTGAGTATGATATTATTGCTTTTTCTTTTATTTTAGTCGTGTGCCTATTTATGTACAAGTCTTAAAAAGCTTTTTTTTGGTCTGATGAAGGCTTATAGCTTACTTTTTCGTCTGTACACTTTTTAGATGAATTAATAGTTTTTAAATTGCTGATCCACACGGCTCTACTACCGGCGACTGATGTTAGTTTTCGACGAAGATTGTTTTCTTTCGTTCCGCTCCTTGTTTTTAAAATACTAGTTATTTTTGTTTACATATGGCTGAAAAAGGGGCAACGCTTTTTCTAAGAAGTAGATTTACATCGTTATGTCGAATAGGTTCGCGATCTGTCGACTCCAATGCAATTTCAATCTAAAGATTCACATGCAACATCTTCATTGCTTCATTCTTCTCCCTCTATTGGAAAGCAAGCAGATTTTCTAGATTGAAAATATAGAACTACAGAGATCTAGTAACCAAGCATGTACTGCTACAAAGAGGAACCCGACGAGAGTTTATAAACCGTCAATCTAAATCTAGAATCTAGACTAGATTCTAGGCCATATTTTTAAAAGATAACACTAATTTTATAAATCTTTAACCTAATTGTATTATGCTAACAAACTTTTTTTTTTATAAATGTGTATTTTAGGTGTGTAAATTATTTGCTTACTGCGCTTGGCCATATCATGGCTAGATCTTGATCTTGGGCGATTATCATGAATTACAAATCCTATATTAAAAAAAAAATAGGGAGATTTTTTAGCCAACCACTGCAGAGTAGGAAATAGCTGAAATCCCCCCAGTTTTGTGTTGATAGGTAGGGTAATGCATCATTCTAGAGACATGCACTAACCTCTTGTCATTTTGAGGCTATATCATAGAGAATTTTTTTTCAGTTTTTTTTTGCTATGTACACTAATTAACGGATGACCCCCTAAAGAAGAAAGTATTGACCCAGATTAGTTCCAATTGGTAGAACTGTTTTTGCGGACGTGCTAGAAAATCATGATGTCTTGTCTCATTCAATCTGCGAGCCAAATAGATTTAGGCTATCTATCTGAGCTTTAAATAATATTGCAGTAGAAAATTTGCTAATCTATTCTATACTCAGCTGTTTTAAGTTTTGAACCCACATGCCAACATTAACTAAAGTAAAATCCTGCCATAGAATCTTTTTAAACTTATAGATGTATGTTATCAATGGAAAAACAATCTCTTCTTCATTCCTCCTTGCAGATTACACATCTTTTTGTGTGGCTCAATAAGAAAAAAAACTCTCATAAACATCCTTTGATGCACACTTCTGCCTTTATAGGTAGATTAAGTTTAGAGCCATTGAATGAACTTTTTTTTATGATTAATGCCCACAAGGTCAAACTAAGTGCGCAAATAATTTATGCACCTAATGTACATTTTTACACTGCATCTATAAATAGATCTATGATTATAAACATAATGTCTTGTGTTCAAGCCGAATGAGTCAGATGTTGCAATTTTCAACTTCAAAGATGTTGCTTTTTTTAACAATACAACTTGGAAAGTTTTCAAAGGTCACAAATTTACAAAAATTATGCGTATTTAAACTTTTGTTGATTTAAGATATGTAGTGTAATATTATGGTTTATAACTAAACACAATTGATCTGACAAGACCGTTGAGTAGGCTACATGTGCGTGATAGTTTACTGGGCTTTGTTTACAGGGTGACGTAATGCCAAAAGGCGCGAACTAGCTAATGTTAAGTACGGTAAATGTAAGACTATTAGTACGGACAATGAAAACGTACAACTAAACTTGATTATATAATTATACAATCTCCCCCTTTTTGAGTTATCCAAATGTTCATGAGTTTCTATTCTACAGGCTACAATAATGGTTTTCCCCAGTTTCAATTTATATGATGTAGAATGGACATTATCTGTAGGACTAGTGTTTTCTTTCTAAGAATGTACACAAGCACACAATTTTAACCATTAATTGGCAAACACGTGATGGATGCGTAACGACCGAGAACAAACACAAAAATAGCTTCCTTTAAGAGTAGAGTATGATCTAACTAAAGGTCAAGTCTCTTTGGTGGAATTGTGGCTCTTCCTGATCTGGTCAATCGAGGCTGCTCTTGGGCTGGCACAGTAGGCTGCATCTCAGGACTCGTCTCGCTGGTGGTTGATGGAACAGTTCTAGGAACACTGGGAGGCCTGGGAGAAGCCTCTGGGACACTAGGAGAGAGAGCCTGGGGTGACCAGGCAGGGGTTGGTGTTGCCACAAGGTGTGCACGATTGCGGCGGATAGTTCCCTGCTCTGTGTTGACAATGTAAGAGCGAGGATTTGGATGTCCGTTGATGATGGACCCAGGTCTTTTCAAATCCTTGATGTACACAGCGTCACCAGGCTGAAGCTCAGGAGCTTTTTGGACAGCATGACGTCTGTTGTAGTTGTCTCGTTGATTATCCCTGTATCTCTGCTCCTTCTCAATGAGCATAGGAAGATTGGGCTTGACGTGCAATGATCTCTGAAGAGAAGGCAGTTTGGTATTTAATTTCCTGCCCATCAGAATTTCACTCGGTGCGAAGCCATTTTGTAGAGGTGTAGCACGGTACATAAGGAGGGCAACATATGGGTCAGTTGCCTTCCGCAGGAGATTCTTGATGGTTTGCACCGCACGTTCAGCCTCGCCGTTAGCTTGGGGGTACCGGGGTGAACTGGTAGTGTGAGTGAAGCTGAATTCCTCAGTGAATTTCCGAAACTCTGCGCTGGCAAATGGAGGGCCGTTGTCGGACACGAGGACGTCTGGAATGCAGTGGGTGGCGAAGATTGATTTCATTCTGCGGCGCTGGTTAGATGGTCCAGAATTCTAATTTCTGGCCAACTAGAATCGTAATCGACCAGCAAGAGGTATGTCTTCCCGTGAAGGTCGAAAAGATCCATGGCGACTCGTGACCAAGGATGTTCAGGAAATGAGGATGGTAGGAGAGGCTATTAGCAACTGGTCGCAGTTTAGCACACACACCGCACTTTCTGACCATGTTTTGGATGTGAGAAGAGATGTTGGGCCACCATACCGATGTCTCCGCGAGCGCACGGCATTTGGTGACGCCAAGATGGCTCTCATAGAGTTTGTTGAGCATCTCTAGGCGCATGTTGGTGGGAACCACTATGTGGTGGTAATAGAGAAGAATGTCATCGATGATGGTGAGGTAGCGTTGATTTGCCCAGTACTGCTGAAGAAGAGGGTTTTGGGGCATGAATGCTGGCCATCCTCTTTGGCAGAAGTTGCGTGTTTCCTTAACTTCAGGATCACTTTGTTGTTGAGTAATTATTTCTTGAAGCTTGCATGAAGAGGCTGGCAAGTTATCCAGAGTTTGTTGTGCCATAGCGTCAGTATCATTGACAAGTGCAACGTCTGCACTTGAAGGAAGGCTGGCAGGAGCACGAGAGAGGGCATCTGCTGTTATCTGCTGCTTGCCTGACACGTGGATGACATTGGGGTTAAAACGCATCAGACGAAGCCTAAAACGTTGGGGATTCTTGGTGGCATCTTATGCAACTCCTTTGTTGTAAGAAGCGGAACTAGGGGCTTGTGGTCTGTCTCAATGGTGTACTGAGAGCCAAGGATGTACTCCGAAAATCTCTCCGATGCCCAAGTTGCTGCAAGAGCTTCCTTTTCGATAACGGCATAGTTCTTCTCAGCTGATGTGAGTGATCTGGAGATGTAGCTCACAGGCCTGCGGGAGCCATCAGGCTGAATTTGAAGGAGGACGGCACTAGTCCTGCATTTGAATCATCAGCAGCTATGTTTGATTCTCGCCCCACACAATAGTGGGCAAGGATGGGTGTGGAGGATAATATTTTCTTGATGGCTTTAAATGACTCATCTTGAGGATGATCCCATGACCACAGAGAATCCCGTTTAAGCAGCTGTCGAAGAGGCTCTGTTCGTGAAGTCACGTCTGGTGTGAATTTTGCGAGCTGGTTGATCATTCCAAGGAACCGCTGCAATTCTGTAATGTTGGTCAGGGCAGGGAAGTTGACAATAGCTTCAACCTTCTGAGGGTCATCGCGGAAGTCTCGACTGTCAATGATGTGCCCAAGGAACTTGATTTCATCCTTTGAAAATTCACATTTCTCGTTAACCCTTTCAGACCCCATCCCCCCAGCCTAATTCTTTCCCCTGCCTGGCCTCCCATAACAGACGGCCTACCTTTAGATCTACCTCCATCTTCATCATCACTCGCCCTATCACTGTCAAAATCATCATCACTCGAACTGTTGTCATAATATTCCTGATGAAATTCTGCTTCATCGGCGTCAGAATCGGCCAAAGCATCCATAATCTGTTGTACAGTGAAACGTATAGGTCTAGCCCTTTTCCTTGAGGAAGTACTTGGTTCGTCACACGATCGTTTCATTGTTAATTTTCACAAAATATCCAAAGAAATCAACTGTGAACAACTTTCTACACAAGAGACGCCATTTACAAATACAAATCCCGCACCAATCGCGAGAACAGACCACGATTTGACGGTATTTTTAACTCTTTTCCACGTGCTGTCCCACATACCGAAAATTCGGTAACCCGGCATTATAGCATTTTACGCAGTCACCAAAAAGGAGGTAACTCGGCATGGTAAGGTTAAGGGTGAGCCCAGCTTCCTGAAGACGCTTCAGGACATTATGACTAAACACAATTGATCTGACAAGACCGTTGAGTAGGCTACATGTACGTGATAGTTTACTGGGCTTTGTTTACAGAGTGACGTAATGCCAAAAGGCGCGAACTAGCTAATGTTATGTACGGTAAACGTAAGACTATTAGTACGGAAAATGAAAACGTACAACTAAACTTGATTATTTAATTATACAACATGTAGGAAAAACAAAGAAAAAATACACATTTCAATGGTGTTTCCTCAAAAAAGAATTTCTGACATTCCATCCATTCACCTTGGAAATGAGACTATTGAATAATTGAAAGCGTAATGAAGAAGGAGAAGAAAATGTAAATTATTTCTGGATATTAAGCTTCTTAGTCTAAAAGGGGAAATAAAAAAAAACTGATGATTGTCAGACCAAGTGTTTACATAAGCCAGATTTAGGCCTAAACTGTAGTGCAAAGGATTTGTTTCATATGGTTATGATCATATACAAAAAAAAATTGTGTTTTCTATGTTGTCCTGTAATTGATACAAAATTTATTATTACATCAATAGATGGACTGAAGGAGATAGACTGTAACAATGTCAAGTAATTCAGTGGAAGATGCAAGTGCCTCTTTGGTGCGAGAGTATTTGAGCAGAAAAGTAAGGAGTTATTTATTATCTGTATCCGTTTTGTGATTGGTCTTTAACCTTTAAGTTGCCTTTTAAGATTGTTTTTACTAGCCATACTTAATAATTCTAAAAGGCTATAAAATGCATACTCTATTGATTTTTCTAAAACTCAATTTTATGGCTTAAAATGTATCCTTGTCTGTATTATTTGTTTGTACATATTCTGAAGATCATTTAAAAATGTTAAAATCATTAACTCTAAAGTGTTAGTAATCATAGCTTAAGTTTAAAAAATGTGTGTGTGTTGTTGATTTATTAAATAAAGTTTGTGGAATTGATTTTGAGCTGAGGTCACAATATCTGCTGGACCTTTGGTGCCACGATCCATCTAGTGATGCCTGCTCCATGGCAGGGGCAAGGCACCACAAGTGATTATGATGAAACTGTCTAGAAGCGGTAGTGGCATTGCTTAAGTTGTTTATAATTTTGTCATAAGGAATAACTGGATCTTTTGAATTCATGATTTTTTTTGGGAGATAAGATTAGATTAACTTTTATAGAATCCATTAGAGAAAATTGCGTTGTGTACAGTAGTATCTGGTTAAACACATGTCAGTTAAATGCACGGAAACGGTTTAACTAACGCCGAATCGCTATGACCAATTTTTTTCTATATGATCAATACACCCTAAACACACGCAACATCGTCTAAACACACGCTATGATTCATGAAATAGGTAAAAATAAGTGGATCAGGCAACTACCGAGACGCACGGAAAAAGCCAGAACCACTCAACAGGGATTCTTATCTTCCTTTGTTGTCATCACTACAAATACAATGCTACATTTACATGTTTTGGGTTAGGAAGGCTTGGTGGCAGGGGTGTAGCATTCTTTATATTCTGTGTCTTTTCCTTACTCCATCTCACCCACTGTGCACAAAATTGTAACATTTTAGGTGTATTTAGGGTTTTTTAATGCACTGAGCCTGCATGTCAATGTATAAAGATTTTAGGTTGTAAATGCAGTTTGCTACATCCCACTGCTGTGCTCTCACTATCCTCACCTGTATCTTATTTTAATGCATTATTTCTTTTTGATTTTGCTACTCAAATCTGTTCCTTCACTTGTCATAATATTTGGCCTACAATGTTAAGATAAAGATTTTCTTTTGAAACCTGTTGTGCACATTTTCCCGGATTTTCTTTTGAAACCTGTTGTGCACATTTTCCTAAGTGCAATTATTCTTGACAGGGCCTAAAGTCTACCCTGCAAAAGCTAGATGAAGAACTTCCTCGCAGTCAAGAAAGTATTAGCAACAGACAGATCTTGATGAAGCATTTAAATCTTGACAAGCTTATGAAGAAAAACAAGGTTTGTATATAAATTAAATCTTCAAGTTACAACGCTTAAATTTTGTAAAACCCAAACTGTTTGTTCTTAGGTTCTTATAAATTCCATGCAAATTGCTCAACAAATTTTGTTTCAAGCCTCAATTTACCTATGTGTCCATGTCATCATATTGATTTATCCACTTCACTACGTCAAAAAATGTGAATCTTTCGGTTATAAAAAAAATTCAAATACTACTTTATTTGCCAATGAAACCAAGCCCCATCATACCTGTCAGACCTCCTAGAGATCCACCAACCACAAAAGTGACTTAGATCCTCAAAAGACATCAACATGCTTCAAGTTCCCAGGGTAAACCTAAAAACATATGGTGAATGGTCATTTTCTTACATTGGCCCCGTTACCTGGAACAAAATTCTCATGTCACTGAGGCAGTCCCCAACACTGGAGATCTTCAAAAAGAGACTGAAAACTTTCCTGTTTCATAACTTTTAAATCTGTGTCGATTAAGTACCCCTGCTGATCGACCATTCTTTTTTCACTATTGACATCATATTTAGGCGTGTGCATGTGAGATGGTGTGTGTACGTGTGTGTGCCGTGTGTGTGATTTACGCGTGCAAGCATGTGAGTGTGAACATTAATTTTCCTTCTACGGTACTTTTTTATATTATCTCTAAAGAATATTGCGCATAGAGCATTCTTTTTTTTAATGGGTTCAGCTACAGACTTGTATGCTAGAGAACAATGCGCACTATAAATTCAATTTATTATTTATTATTATTAAGTAAAATGATTATTATAAAAACTTTTTTGGACGCATGTCTGATTGTGAAACTTTAGGATATGGAGAGCTTCATCAATCTTAACCTTCATCTTACAAATTTACTTCCAGGAAGAGCCAGAGCCACTGAAAGCAATGCTAGAAGTCATGACAAAATATTTCATGCATCGTAGATTGCCAGGGGTTACAGAAAACAATAACGCAATCCAAGGAGAAAGTAGCTCTCATATAGGTTTAGGTTTAAATGCAAGTTTTGGACCACAAACAGATAAGCCAATTGATCCAGCTCTAAAATCTAAACTAAGGCCAAGCACAGCTGCACTTTCAGCCAGAAAAGGTAACGAAACAGTTGTTGTTGTCACTGTTATCTTGTTAAGCACTATCTTATATAAGAAATAAATTTTTATTTGATGCTTCTTGATTTTGCTATTGTGACTGTAACATCAACACTTCTCTTTTGTTCTCAGTAGAGCTTAAAAATGTTTCATGAGATAAAATTGATACTTTTTAATACCTCTACCTTCACTATCTTTTGACTGTGTAATTCCTCAGAAAAAAGGCAGACTGACTTGATTGTAGATGAGAATGTTTCTGGAGAAACTCTCATGGGGAGTGGAAAGACAGGGTTGATGGTTAATGATGTTCAGCAGGAATTGCCACCCCAGTTCAATCTAAAAGCTCAGCCATCTCGTCCTGTTTCAGCAAAACAAAGGAGTGGAATGATCATCAGCAATAATGATGTATGTCCAAGTTGACTTGCCCTATGGCAATCGACAATACATTGCTAAGATAGCTTTCCTTGCACATACCAATCTATGATACATCTTGGATATGATATCTTACAAAATGTTCCGTTTGTCTGGGCTTTCGAATATAAAGTTCTTTAAGTCAGAAATTCATGTGGATTACACCAATTTTTGTTGATTTTGGCAACCCCTCTGACATAGAAAGAGTTAATGAATATTGAATGAGTATAAAAAAAAATTATTTTAATTTATATCCAACAAATATTTTGCTCAAACAAATTTCTATCAATGTTAATTAAGGCTCAAATTGTATCAGTTTATGAAAGTATTAGATTATTCAAGTATCAATAAAGTCTCTCTACCATTGGTTAGCATTAGGGGCCATGTAATTTAAGGCTCAAATTGTATCAGTTTATCATTATGAAAATATTAGGTTATTCAAGTACATGTATCAATAAAGTCTCTCTACCACTGGATAGCATTAGGGGCCATCCACACTATACAGTCGGACCTCACAGTTACTGATCTGTTTGGCTTATTGCGCGTGTGATAGGTGGAACTGCTAGTGTAGATGAGAAAAACGGACAGCTTTTTGTCATGTGATAGGCGAACATCGCGTCACCAGTGCTTGACATTTTGGCTTGGGGTTTTGTACAACGGGAATGTCATAACCAAAAGATTTATGGCCTCTCTTGTATTCCTACTGCAGGGAAATTTTAAAATTCTTGTTAAAATATTAGTCGTACATCAAATATGAAAACAGATTTGGAATCAGCGCATAGCCATGCCATACAATCGCTGTCAGGGACTCTGTGAATTGGATGGAACCATTTCAAATTTATGTTGTTTTTTTTCAAATGAGTTCATGGTGTCCTCATATTTTTTTTTCTTTTGGTTTTATTGGTAGGCTCTATCAAAAGGAGGAAGACATTTTAATCGACCTATGCGGGGATCTGTTTCTCAGCTACATGAACAACAACAAAAAAGAGACATGAAAGTAATGCAATCAAATTCACACAGTGCAGGGGAGCTAACTCTGAATGGAAAGCAATTTTCAGATACTGGCCAGCACCCGATGATTAGAGTTGGCTCTGCCACAGGAAATAGAGACAATTTTGACTTTTCCGTGTCCCCGAAAGACTTTTTGCCAAGAAAAAAATCTGCAACTGAGGATCCACCTGTTTCATTTGAAGCTCTTTTGATGAAGGGTGAAGAAAGAGCCAACTTGCTGCAGAGAGTGGGGGTTTCAAATAAAAATGCAATGGAGTCAGAGCAGTCATACAATGTGGAAACATCAAGCATGGTGGGAGATGTGTCCAAAATAAAATCTAAAATTAAGAAAAGGTAAACCAATCAGTGTAAGATTCATATTTTATGAAGATAGAAAGTGGCAAATTACAGTGGAATCCGGATAAAGTCAACACCTCGGGACCGAAAAAAAGTGTTGACTTTAAGCGAGGTTGACTTTATCCAATTTCATGGGGGGAGGGGGGTGCAACATATTACAATGTGTAAGAACTAGATAAATTCAACGAGGGCAGCATACTGGTACTCTGAGAAATGATGAAGGCTAGCTTAGCCTAGATGTAGACAAAGGGGTGGAATGCGTAGGTGTGCACATGAACACTGTGTTCGCACTGGTTTGGCAAGGCGGGGAGGAGTGGGAGAACCATCAGTGAACTGCACCAATCAGCATCTGTCACTGTCTTCTGTCCAGCCGTACTACTCCCCCTCTCCCCCCAATAGCCAGTCGGCCCAGACAGGCGAGCGAGTGCTGCACGCTGTGTCTTAAATCATCATTGGAGACAAAGAGCGCCCACC
>BMAT01010452.1:83541-95740 GCA_019649035.1 Elysia marginata | reverse complement strand
TGTCAATATAAATTCAAGTTGGGTGATTGTCATCTTTATTTTACTAATACATTGTGAGAAAGCATTCTTAAAAATGATAATGCACTATAGTAAGAGAATATAACTTAAAACCGAAAATCAAGACCTTCTGTTACAATAACATAAAAACTACTGCGTTGCTTAAAAGTAGGTAAACTGCATTTTTCAATTGAAGACAATTATTATAATAAAAATAAATCTGACATGCATGAATAATTTAAGCGGTGTATGTTTTATCTCATCAAAAAGTTATTGTAGTTTCTTTACACTGAAAGCTAAATAGTAAAGGTTACCAATTCCACATTTGATCTTAAATTTGCCTGATTTTTACTATTTTTTGTTAAGGAAATGCAATGTATATAGAAATGTAGAATTATGCCCAGTGCCTTTTCAAAAAAAAGCTAAAAAAATATTTGCTTTATCGCTTTCTTCTGTCAAGGCCTTAAAAAACATTGTTTTGGGATCATCTCATCAAAGATACAATGAGGAGTGGTTGCTTCAAGCTTTTACTTTCTGTGATATGCTAGATCTCAAGTATGGGATTGTTCAGAAAAAGGTACATTCACGCTAATTCCATGCAATATGACTTATTGTCCTTAGCAATGTTTTAAAGTAACATTAACCCTAGGAAACATCTGAAGTGAAAGTGAAATGTATGCACCATCGCTTTTCCAATATTATGTAGTCATATAAATTAAAAAAATGTATTTCTTGCCTCATTTTAAGACATTTATGTACACATCCTACCTATATCAATACATTTTTTTTCTGTATAGTGCTTACCACGTTTACTTGTACTTTCATTTCATTAAAGTCTTAGGCTATAAACAGAACGTCCATATATTTTTTTTCTTTTTTTTCTTTGAACCTTTTATAGGGTGGACCTTGTGGTGTCCTAGCGGCTGTTCAAGCTTGCTTAGTACAGGAAATGCTGTTTGGTAAAAATAAAGTTCCTCAGTCCTTGTGAGTACCTTTTTTTTATAGAAAATGGATTACGCATAAATAAAATTAAAGAATTCACAAGGTATACCAAATCATAAATTATTTTCTACTGCAAAGCAATGAGTTTGTGATGTTAACACATCTTTCGAATTTTAAACGACTGTTTTATTTGAATATTAGTTAAATGCTCTGTAAAGTCGCCTAAAATAGCTACTGTAAGTTACTCAAGATTGGCGTTTTTTTTTCTGTTTCAGTAAAAATTTAAGTAGACAGGAACGGAGCAGAATGCTCGCCTTTGCTTTGAGTACAATTTTATGGAGGGCTGGAGGATGTGCCAGTGCTGTTGTCACAATGTAAGAAATTTATTTCAATATACATGTAGTTTTCTTCATTTTTACTTAGACAAATAATAAACAACAAATCTATTAAGCATCATAGGTCTATTTATAACAAGTATAATCTTGATAAGCAAAATATTTATCAAGAAATAGTTATAATTGCTTTGTATAAATAATAATGAAGAAAAATAAACAAAAGAAAAACAAAAACCATCAAGGCCAAAGGAAAATGGGAAACGTCATGGAAGAGGGAATAAAAGCTTTTAGTAATACTAAGAGATAAGAATAAGACACTGAGGACCATGGAGGGAACTGTGATAAGGGTAAAATAAAAGAAGGCAAAAATAAAGAAAACAAAGCCTTATGATTAATATAGGTTTATAGGCGACAAAAATTGGAAAAAGAATTAATTGAACCAGAAATAACAGAAAAAAGCAAAATAAGAATATTGATTGTGTCAAAATATATTTGACAAAAGAACTAAAATAAAAATAATATGTGGAAGCTGTGGAAACAGCTCTAACAATCAGCCCATTATTTAAGACCTGCTTAACACTACAAAATATTGCTATTGCTTTTTTTACTTATCATAGTGGAACTAAGGCTCTTCAGAAGTCATGAGACACCTTATTGATAGCTCTGCTTTTATGATAACAAAAGCATCTTGTCTGTTGAAAGTTCAAGAAATGTCCAGAATTACATTCTAATCCGAAATCCAAACTGTTTGCCATTGAAAAAAGTTTTTTTTGTAATATAGCATCAAGCTTACAGATCACAAGTATATGAGTTTTGCATTACTTTATATGTAAATGAGCAAAAGGTATGTCCTTATTTTTCAGAGCTTCAGATACCAGCCATATTGTTAGTAGCACAAAGTTCAAGCATGATGATGTGACAGAGAAAGTAATTATTGTTTTTTTTAATCAAATATTTGCTGTGATTTAGACTGGTGTAAGAAGCAATTGCTCCTGCTGCTTATATCATTTCTCTTCAAGATTATTTTTTGCCTTTTGTTGAACTGTTGCTACAAAGTCTATTGTTTCTTCATTCTGTGTTACAAATTGTTTTTTTTTTTATCTTCTGCCAATACCAGACATATGAAGGATGATATATCATTACAAACTGTAAACTACCTATACTTAAACATACATAACCATTAGTAACAGATTTAACTACAAATAATATACATGGAAAAAATATATGTGCGCATAGTGTAAGAAAAAATCAATACTAAAATAAACAATAATAAAAATACTAATGTTCTCACCCACCTTCTTACAGCTGGAGCTTTACACTTTCACAACGTATGAAGAACTCTCAAGCTTTCTCCTTCAATCCATCTATCAGGTTAGTTATTTTTAAAATTAATTTTCGCTTTCATATCAAAGAAAGAAGGGTTGAAACTTAACAGTTTTTTTTTCCAACGTTCTTTCTTTTCAACTCAAAAGTTGTACACTTCTTCTAGGGAAAGAGTTAGATTGAAGATTTCGCTGTCAATTTTTTTTCTTATACATGTACCTGTGAAAATTTTCAGTTGAATTTTTGGACATTATGAAAGTAAACAGTAAAGTCTCTATGAAATAGCAAACGCAACATGTTGTCAGGTAAATTTTGTGAGATAAAAATGGACATTTATATAATATTTTCTAAAGCCCATGTTTGATTTTACAATATTTTATTTTCTTAAAAGTTTGAAACAGATGGACGACCAGGTGTGATTCAAACCATGTATTCAGCCATCTTGTCTCGCAAATCACACAGGTATATGTACAACCTTAATCTCTTCTTTTTTTGTGGCAACTTTTATTGAATTGCTTGCTCTGATTACATTTTGAAATGCTTCAACTGGTTGGAAATTTTCAATTGTAGATTATTTTTTCTCTATAAGAGACTGTCAAGATTTTAGAGACTAAAAAAGTGAACATGAACAAAGAAAAAACTGATAAATAGCTATTGTTAAAGATTATTGGTGTCGGTTCAGCTTTGTGGCCCATTTCTCCAAAGGAATATTGCTCAGAAGATAAGGCCATAATGAAAGTGGGATGGGCACCCTATGTTTGTCTTACACTTCTAAAAATTTCAAGTAAAATATGTTTGACCTTAACATTTGATATAGAAGAAAAGCCAATAGGAGTAAAAACAGCAAGTTTTAGAAATAAATTTAAAAAGAATGGTTCATCATGCATAATTCATAGATGAATAAAAATTGAGAAGAATTTTTTGTTACAAACAGAATGATGAAAACCTTCTTTTTAGATGCTTGACATGTTTTATCATCTTTATGTACTGTCACAGAGTGCGAGCTGATTTTGATGTGCCAGAAGAAAATACCTTAATAGGATCTCATGGCTACTGTACACAGGTCAGTATTGATTTTTATTAAAGCTACCAGATGGAATTAACAAAGGTGCATTTCTTTTGCCAGAAAGGCTATTTTTATTTGAACTTTGAACAGTAATAAATATGAATTATTAAACTAAACACCGTCTAAAGGATATCTAACAGTTACAAGTTGATGCAAGTTTTCATTTTATTTATTGTTCTCTACTTTTCTAGTTAACTCCTTCGTGACCTATAACGTACAATGTACGTCCTATTTATCATTACAAGATGCGGACACAACGTACGTTGAACGTCCTCAAATCATTGGGTTTCCCATGACACTTAGTCTTACAATGTACATCATGTTTTGCACTGCATAAGAGGGGCATTTAACGCAGAGTTATTAAAGTCTGACATTATAATTGGAGTTCAGTGATGTTATTTAATATACAAAAAATTAACTTTTTAACCTGAAACTGCCACGTCATGGAGACTGACAAAATCAACTTCACAAAGGGGTTAATAGAGTAGGCCAAAACATTTTATTTTTTAATTTCTGATTATTTATGGAATGATTTTTTATACTTTTGCAGGAGCTAGTCAATCTTCTGCTCACTGGAAAAGCAGTCTCAAATGTTTTTAACGACACAATTCAACTTGACACAGGCACAACAGGAGAGCCGGTGATACTAAAGGGCGTTTCTGGTCGAACAGAAATTGGCTTTCTATCTTTATTTGAGCATTATAAATCTTGCCAGGTATTAAATAGAATTATTAAAGTTATACAGTAGAACCTTTTAAAACCAAAATTTTTGGTCCTGTAAAATCCTTTTCGGTTAAACCCTAAACGCGCAGCATGTTAATTTATTGCGTCATAATTTCCCTTGGTGTTAGTTCTAAAAATAGGAACTTCCCTGTATTACAACCAATTAGATCGGTTGACAGCGCTTCTAGGGTTTAAGGTATTTCGGTTCAAGTTACGTTTGTTTCTTTTATTCTTATGATCAGGGTGTATGTGTGTGTGAGAGGGGGGGGGGGGTATTCTTTAGCATATACACATGCAATTCACAAAAGAATGGGCTGGTTGAGTCAAGAGAAAAAGTTGCACAGTCAATGGGTCTAACTTCAGGCAAGGGGGTGAAGCTTAGTTCACTGTTATTGCAAAACTGCAAATCATTAGTACTACTCACAAATGGGCTACATGCAGAAAACCAAATTTTACAGAAGGAAAAAACTTTTTTCTGGCTGGCAAGGTTTGGTAATTGTCCTTTTGGGGGTGATCTAACTTTTTCACAAGCACAGCGAGCAATATGGCTTGGTTTTGTGTTCAAAATAATTGAATTAGTTTATATAATTAGTGAAATTAGGCTAGCTTAGAGTGCATGTAGCCTTTTCTGTATTAACAAGTCAAGTGAAGCCTGTACATGTGGCCGGCTTGGTGCAGTTGTCTGCTTTGTGCATGACAAGCCTGTGTATGCTTTGATTCCTCTTGTTATGAAATCTGCGAGACCACAATGGCTATGTACATGGCTGGAATGGCTATGATATTTTTTGCTCATCATTCTGGTGGCTGGTTTGGCAATGCTTATTTAAATAAATTTTTGCATCAATTATAACTCTAAAGGGAGCTATAAAATGATTTGATTGAACATTTAAGAGAATGAAATTGTTTTGGAAAATTTTGTATACAGCCGGTTTGTGAATAACATAGATGAAATGACTAAACTGAATTAAAATGATCACAAGGAATTTTTCCTGTCACTAATTTTTTTTTTTATAAATAGATAGTGAGTCTACTGCAGCCAAGAGTCAAACTACTTTTAGCTTTGTCTCTGGGCCTAGGCTAAGCTTGTTCTTATGATCACAAGGTCATGATTTGAGTGTACAGTACTTTTGTTTTTTTTAGGTAAAAAAAAAGACAAATAGAAAACAATTGCTTTGGTTTAAAGGCAGTGGTTGCAATAATCATTTTGCTTTAGTGCAATTAGAATCAATACAAAGACAAAGAAGGACTTTGTATTTGCAGGAGATTTCCTTTTAGTTCAGTTTATCCATTTGTGATTTCAATTAAAGAGATTCTTTTGGTCTATCTTTAGACAAGAGGTTTTTCAACAAATCAAAGTATAATTTATCTCTTTTGTCTGTTAAAATATTGCAGCACTGATTACAATAAGAGCACTTATTCTTGTTGACGCTGCCTTGAATCTTCCTACAACTTACTTTTACCATCATTCTTTTTTCAAGTATAGAAACTGTTCAACTATTCAAGATAATTTTTTTCTTTAGACAGCATTATTATGTTTAACTACAGAAAAACAAGATTGTTGGCAAAATAGCAAGATCTACACTGTTAAAGTTATCAAGTTTGCAAAAAAATAAAAAAACGTTATTTATTTAGATTATTCACTCTATTCCTGTCTATTCAGGTTGGTACTTTCTATAAAACTCCAAAAAACCCTATTTGGGTTGTGTGCAGTGAGAGCCATTTCAGTGTGCTTTTCTCTCCACGCCATGATCTTATCAGTGACTGGAAGGCTGAGAAACGATTTGATCTCATATACTATGATGGTTTGTCAAGACAGCAGGAGGAAATCAAACTGACAATATGTAAGGACTTAATATTGATTCTTCCGTCCATATGTATGTCTAACCCAATTCGACTTGCACTCAAAGAATACATGTGCATCTCACTCTCAGTTGACATATTAAGGCTTGCATCTAAAATGTAATCTTTTCATCTTTGCAATGGTGAAAATTGCCTAATTTTTTATGAAATCTCTAAAGCAATCCAATAAAAGGGTATAGTAAGCGTTTTCAGTTAGTTTAGAAAAAAAACCACCTTAACCTTTTTACAGCTGTATATTTTTTTTAATAAACACATAGGCCTAGTCTCTCTTCAGCGTCAATTTCTGTAATATCAATGACCAACAGTAAAAGCATTACAGTAATGAATATGTTTCATCCTGAGACATGTCATATAAGTTATAACTAACTTCAAAGATCTTTTAGTGTGATGGTTTTTTGTAAATGATATGAAATGTTTGGTCTGATGTAGCAATATTCTCCACTTTAACTCATAAAAAGTTTTAAAATGTTACATTATTTTCATATAGGGTTTTTCATTTTTTAACATTATTTAGTCAGTACGTTCTCACCGTCATTTTTTTGACAAAGAAAAAAATGGAAACTTAAAAAAAAATTGTGCTAAAATGTATGCAAAATGCCATATGATGATTTTTAAAAAAAATGTAAACTTATTTTTACATGATTTGATTATTGTTTGAGAGCTTATTATTAATACTACTTGCTTTGATTTCAGCTACTTTGAATCGTTCATTTAAGTCTCCAGTTTCAGAGGAAGACATGGTTCCTCCTTTAGAGCACTGTATTCACACAAAGTAAGTGTTGCATCTTCATAGAAGTTTTTAAACTTCAAAATTGAGAATTCTTAGCAGTATTTATTTTGTCTAAAATGAATTTTCCTTTTATCGTAAAACTCTGCTTGTTATAATTTGAAATGCAAATGGTTTTGTGTGGTTCTTAGGGTATCAATTTATCACCCTTAGTCTTTGCCTAAATGTTGGTGCTGTTTCATAACCCAAAGTTTATTGAAATTTTTATCCAATCTTTAAAAATTATAGACCAACATCAGTTTTAATAGACAGTGTAAGGATCGCATTTTTGTAAGGGTCACCTAATACAGTCAGATGTGTACATTTTTGGTTTTCAAATGACAGTTTAACTTTCCCTCTTATTTGTCGGGGTGTAATTGAAGCGTTGAAGTCTTTTTGCTCAAATTCAAGTGTTCAACCCTTTTAAGGATTTAAATTTTCAACGGCAATTTGAAAGAATTCAATTACTGTCTGTAGAAAAAAAAAGTAGAAAATTAGTTTTTTATTGCCAAAATCATGGAAAAAGTGTCATAACTTAAAATGTTCTTTTTCCTTTTTACAACTGCAAATCAAAATTGCATGAGACAAGGTTGCTAGTACAAGATGAAAAAGTCTCTGATATTTATTCATGATCTATACAATAAGTGAAGCATGCTAGTATGACATGTTTAAAGCAACTGAGGAAAAAAGTCTTGATATCTATTCATGATCTATTCAATATATCATCCTGCACTTGTGCCCATCCCCACACTCTCTCTGTGCAGCCATATTCCACTCACTCCATGTCTACGCTGTGAGTGTGAATGTGGAACGTGAAACATGGGTCTGCACTTTGTGCTGGTTTGACTTTTTACAAAAAATTATCCTATTGATATTTATAGAACAGCCAAATGAGCCATGCACACATGTTGGTTGGTGTCACTTTTACGCTTCGAGTATAAGAATTGATAGGAGGGGCTGAATGTTTTAGTGCCATGTCCTTACATACAAAATCTGGCACACTACCCCAAAAATTGTGGATAGGAAGAGTAAACAATGTTTCAATTTGATTGAAATGTAATTATTTTTTAAATATAACAATGTAAATAACCATTTTCAGATGGCCTGATGCTGAAATTGATTGGAATGGATATGAGCCAATTCTGTGATAACTTTGTGAACAGAGAAAATGCAGCAAACTCGTCTCAAGCAACACAACTGTGTTTACAAAATATTTAAAGTTTAATATGTAAATTTTTTTTTTAAATAAAACGATTTTGCTTTTACATGTTTTTAGAAAAAAATCTTTCAGTTTTCAGACACAAGGTAGATTAACACAACTGAAATTATGGTTACTTATATTTAAATTAACCTTTCGCGTACATCATGTATCAAAAACGGTACAGTCGATCAAAAAATTACTTCTTTCATTAACCAGCTGACATTGAAAATCTAAGAATGCCTCTTTTAACCTTTTTTGCACACGCCTGAATTATTATTTATGTTAGAAAAAAGGTATTGTAATGATAAAAATTATTTTAAAAGTGTAACTCTACCCTGTAAGTCGTGTACCAAAAATAGTACAGAGTGTACAGTAGTGGGACCTCTAAGGAATCCCCTATTTTTTCTATATATATAAGTCTATCACCTGAGCAAAGGTTTAACGGGACAAGAACAGGCCTGAACTTGGAAAAATCGGGAGAATAAAGCAAACTTTAGAGAAATTAGAATAAAAATTAAGAACAATGGGCAAGCCAACATAAGACCATAGCTTATTGTGGGCTTAGCTTGCTCAGTGAGCTGATGGAATGGAGCTAGTATTTTAGAATAAGAGAGCATTGGTAAATCAAGTTTTGCTTCATTTTTCCCCATTTTTACTGTTACTCCACTGCCATTTAGTGACAAAAGGACAATAGCCCCAAATTTAGCCTAGTTAATCTTTTAAAATAGTTTTGAAATCCTTAGATCATGACTGTCACGTTTTTTAGCCTTGGCTTAATAATTGAGAAAGTTGGGTTTCAGCAGCAAATTGGAAAAGGACATTGAGAGATTTAAGATTAAAAACTGTTTCTCCGTTTTCTCACAACGTGTCAGATACCCCTTTTATGTCATAAAACAGCAGAAATGATTTTCCCTTTCATCCAGGTGAACATTGATCAAATATCACAATTTACATAAAATGAATTATTTAATAGAGTATAGTGGGAACTCAACCCTCATTTCTGTGGTCTCATGCATGAACCTGAGTGATAATCCACAGGGATGTGAAACGGAGATATTTCTGGTCAAATTTTGGCTTTTACAAAGAAGATATAGAAGGTGACTAAGTTGCAGGAAAGCATTCAGGCCTTAAACATTATTTGCAACAACCATTTAATTATATGTGATAAACCACACTATGGAAAATTTACTTGTACCTTTATCTCAATTTTTAGGAAAATGTAGGTTATCAGGTTCATGCATGGGGCCACAGATTTGGAAATTATAATTTCATGTAGGCCTATGTACTGTACAGTTTTAAAAAATATGTCAACACCAAAACTATACCATACCACAAAAAAATTAATCAATGTTTATGTCTGTTTTTTTCTTTTATGATAAACATTTGATTTAAAAGTAGATTTATGCATTTAATTAAATTAAATATAATGTCATTTGATAAACTTGTCCAGTGATTATTTCTTCGAGTCTTTAGTTTTTTTTTCCAGTAAAGAAAAAATCTGAACTTCATTTCAGTTCTTTGAATGCAAGGGTTTGTTGAGTCCAAATTTGTTGGATACAAGGCCTATTGTATAAGTCTTGTGAATTCAAAACCAAAGAAACTTACAAGACGTGAAATACTTAAAACTAACATGATCATTATTCTTGTATGAAAATTTGAAGACATCTTCCCCAAACATGGTCATTTCCATTGAATGCAAGGAAGTAAGGCCTGTAGAAAATGTTACTTGTAAGCAGGTGGAGCGTCATGGCTTGATTTTTTTTATTATTAAAACTTTTTTTGAGTTGAAATCCCAAGTGCAAAAAATGCTGAAGTCAGGTCAAGGTCTTAAACCTGAAATTTTTACTCTCCTGAAAACTGTAACAGGTGTGGGTTCCTTTTAAATAGCGTTTCCAAAAAAAGGAAGGCACAATTTAATACTGAATTAAATTTATGGAATCAACTTTGTCAAGGTATCTTTTACTCCTCTTTCAATTCCTTTTTCCCACAATGCGTTGGTTTAATTTTGTATGTGGACAGATATAGAGCATTTATTGCTTACTGAATATGGTAAGCATCCTAACCAACAAGAATTCATTTGTGAATCATGAAAAAAAATGGCAAACCAGTGGGGAATTTTTGCTTAAGTTACAATCAAGTCTGGATAATTTGAATGTGTATTTGTTTGTTTAGAACTATATTCGGATTGCCAATTCTAATTTTCTTTTGTAATGTTCACTGATAATTGAAAGTGGTGCAAAATCCTGGAGGGACAGCATCGACAGCTAGGACAGCCAGTGTGTGTAAACATAAAAGAGTTTCTTAAATCTAGAAGTTTCATTCACTTATCCATTCCCTATGTAAAAGATAACCAGAGAGAGAAGAGTTGATTTGTTTATTGATGATGCACTAAAAAAAAAAAAAAGCTGGAAACACCATAGGCTCCAGGAGCAACAATAATGTAAGTTGTCAAAAAAATTTAGCATACAGGCATACATGCATCTAAGTCTCAAGATGGGAGGGTAAAACTCACTTCCTACTGTTATTCTCTCCTCCTCCTCCTCCTCTTCCTTCTTCTCACCCTCCACTCTCTCTACCTATGTGTGTTTAGTCATATCTGTGCCTGAACACAATGATTTTCTCTTCTCATGATACCAGTACCCGAAAAAATCAGAAAAGAAGCCATCTCCACCAACTTCCCCATTAAGTAAATGCAACTGCAATTCAAAATCTGTCAATTGTGATGGAGGAAAAAATTGTGACCTGCATCATAACCAAAAGAATTTGAGTGTGACCTTTGCTATTTATATATAGGTAAATTCACTTTAGATTTATAAAAATGATTTAAGATTTGGTAAGATGTAAAACAGACATGCAACATCAAGTCATTTATATAGCACTGTTATTTTCTACGTTGTATCTCTGTACATTTTGTGCATAATCAAAGGAAAAGCAAAAGATTCATTACCTTTGTTCACACTAGCCACAGCCTCATATAAGTATTTTAACTTTAACAATTTTAATAACCATCTATTTTTTATCACAAAAATATTTTTCTTTATACAGTGAAACCTCGTCATACTGCCCCCCGCTTTACCGCCATTCCCGCATACCGCCTGCTTTTGGCTACAGTACCGTTTGGCTGCTATATAAATTAGTAAAATAACTCTTTGTGCCGCCATCCGCCAGTCCCTACCGCCGTACATAATATCAGTAAACACAATAAAAAATGCCCGCTATACCGCCAGCGTAAAACCACAAAGCCTAGCCGCCACACTAACCTACTTTCTGTCTGCCCCTCCTCATCACTTTCCACACACGCACACACAAGAGGCGCGGCGCCGATGGTTGCGTGGACAGAGAAGAGCCAGTGAGCGCGTGTGAAAGACAAAGAGAGAGAGAGGGGGGGGGATGGGGGGAATGGGGGAGGGACAGGAAGAAGGTGAGAAAGGGGATAGGTCTACTCTAGGCATGGGATGCTTGGCAATAGTCGTCATGTTGTTGAAATTTTTTGCCTCCCTTGTTTTGCTCGCTGTACCGCTACTCTCTTTATAATGCCAACTTTATGGTGGCACTGTTATTGGCGGTATAATGAGGTTTTGCTGTAAATAATACGCATAAAAGTGCATTGACATGGAATACCTAGCAATCAATTTATTTAGAAAGATTTCTTGAGTTAACAAGTGTAGAATTTCTATGAAATGTGTCAGGCATAGAATTTAGAGACTCAGACTGTTTGAGAGACATAAAGACATAAAAGCACAAATGTACTATTACTACTACTTATAAATTCAAGCCCTGAGAACGATAAGATTCTATCTCCAATGGTCATAGTTTTGGAAAAAATTGACTTCAAAATTTTAGCACCTCACGGGTCTGCTACTTAATGAAATTTTCAAATGTGTCCAAAACCAAATAAAGAAGGGTCAGATCACCTCAATTCTTTGACAAAACATAGAAAAAAGTTGTGGAAATAGTAGGATGTGTGTAACTCAGTTACCCGCCCC
>BMAT01010452.1:0-14765 GCA_019649035.1 Elysia marginata | reverse complement strand
AAAGTCTTTCGATGTTACAATCCAGTCAAGAATATGACCTCTAGCATACTTTTTTCAATCTATACAAATATCGAATTTGACATGTTTTCAGGAACTGGGTGTAATTGCTGTGTGGATCAAAGAGGAATATTCAAAAAAGGATATTTTTTATTGAAGGACTCATCTTCAATGTATTAATTGGATGAACTCTTTTTCTCTTTCAGAAAAGACACTAACGTTTGCAAAGGAATCAAAATAGGTCAACGAGTAAGTGAGCTATTGTTTTGTACTTTTTGTGCTGTTATTTTCTCTAATGAAAAAGTTAAAAAAGGTGACATTTAAATTTTTTTAATATTGCACTTTATCAATTTCTAGTTATGTTTTTACTTTATCTGTTTTATAATTTTATAATCCTCAGCTTTTTTTTTTAGCTTACCTCTGCTTTTTATTATGTCTCTCTTCCTTTGATTTTCCGTGTTATGAACTTGTTTCAGTAAAAGAAAAAAAAACAAAAAAAAAACAAAACAAAACAACATCAAATACAAATTTGTAAAATATTTTTTGATTTAGTCTCTTTATCACTTTTGGTCGCTTTTTAAAAAGTTTTTTTTCTTTACTTCACTTGGCATTGATATCAGTGCACATCCGAGCATTTCTTCGTTTATCTGTAACCAAAGTACATTGTATTAAGTCGTAGTGATAATTAAGAACGTTACAATGACGTTACATTGTAATACATCCCGAAATAATAAAATCAACACGTTCGGAAACTAAAAGATAAACAATTCAAAGTTTAGAAAATAGCTCATTTGCGTAAAAAACGAGAGAAAAATCCTAAGAAGAATTATATAGAATATATATAATAAAACCTGTGAGACAGGGTATTTAAATATCAAAAGAGATGATGAAATCTGATATAGGTATGCACAAAAAGGAAGAGGTCAAGAGAACGCTGAGGCCGTTCAGTTAGCTATCAGGCGTTGGTCCATGATACTAGAGACCTTGCGCGCTGAGGACGATAACGTGTGACATTACAACACCCATAGGTAGCGTGGGTTTTACAGCAGACGATTGGCTGACGGGCCCAATTTAGCCCATCAGCCATCTTGGATTTCCTCCGCTATGCGCTTCGTCCTCCTGAGCGCCCCGTAGCGCATAAAATCTAATGCGAGTGTGAAGCTTTTCAAAAACACAAAGCAATATTTACGGAAGTCTTGTATAAGAAAACCATTATTTTGCTTCTGGTTTTCTTCATGACGTCTCGCTCTAGCCCACGCATCATCTTCTGGGAAAAATAAAGATAAAAAGATTATAGTCAAGGGAAAACATGATACGATGAACGTAGGCAGCCATTTTTGTACACTAGATTTATATCACCGTTTTCTCTGAAAGGGTTATGGAGGATGACAAACACATATAAAAACAAACAAAACGAAACGTAAAAACTCAAAAAACAGCAAAAGAAAATTAGGCAAAATTAATGATAAAAATAATCACTCAAGCCAAGTTACGCATTATTCTTATTCCTAGGTGGACTTCGAAGTGGAGGTGTTAGTGACGTCATGTCCACCGGAAGGAAATATTAAGAGGACGGTTGAAATCTATCCAGGTTCCCTCAGCAAAGACAAGATGATTTTGGAGATAGAGACTCACTGTGAATGTAAATGCGCTTTGGACGAGAACACGTGGGTAAGTATCAATTATTATTGACACACACACACACAAAAAGACAGGAAACAACACCTTGCAATTCACGTCACCTCCCTTACGCCTGTGACTCCTCATGGGGCAAAGGCTGCCAGCATGAGCCCACCAGGCATAGCAATTCAGGATAAAGCTCTCCAGCTAAGCCCAATCCATTCCCATCGCTGCTATTTCCGCATGCAGGTTTTGTCGCCATGTGTTTCTCGGAAAACTTTTTTTTCCTTTTCCGCTGAGGGTTCCTGTCTTACTGTGTTGTCTGCAGGCTTCCTCAGGGTGCGACATATCAACCTCCACCTCTTTTGCTGGATTCCCATATCTGCTGGATTCTGGCTTGTTTGCTGTCACATATCTTGATTATTTATGGTTTATGGCAAAATTTTTTTTGAGTATTCGTCTTAGAGAGCGGTTGACGAAGTTTGGGATCTTGTTGATGATGGTATTGGTGGTCCGCCATGTCTCGGCTCTAAAGAGAAGGACTAATTTGATGTTACTGTTAAAGTTACTTTGTAGAAGCTATTTTCAACAAAATAACTTCAATGAATAGATTACATGAATCTTTTGTTGTCACCAGGATAAAAACAGCGATGTTTGCAATAATGGAAACGGCACTCTGAAATGTGGTCAGTGCGATTGCAACGCTGGTCGCTTTGGCCAGACCTGTGAGTGTGACATTACTGATACAGGGACGGACACCTCCGGCTGTATCCCGTGAGTTTCTCTTTTTGTGAAGGTTGAACTGTTTACTGAGTAAACGGAAACTTTCTAAAGATTTTTGTTAGTGCTTCCTAAAGGAAGAAACATATTTGTGATGTTCTATTAAAAACGCTTTGAGAACGAAACATAGCACTGTCTGGCGGTTATCATGTCATATATTATTATAGTTTAACGTTTTAAGAAATATCTGACAATGTTAATTGTTTAGTCGATTCAAAGTTTATCCACATAAGAGTATAGCTGCTGATGGTAGGAGGTCTTCACCTTCGACACATCATCTTTGACAATCTTTAGATCTGTTTTCTTCAAGGGTATGGCTGAAATGTATCAATTTTTAAAAGTTATAATGACGTTCTCAATTCTTGCGCTCGATGCGAGAAAAGAAGAAAAGGTTTAACCTAAAGACAGAAGATCGCATGCTGCATTTCCTTCTTCCAACTACTATTACAACCTTTACTCAATGTCACCTAGTTATGTTGTGACCTAATACTGATATATTTTTTAGGAAAGGTTCAAACAGCACTGATGCTGAATGTAGCGGCGCGGGAACGTGTGTGTGTGGCGTGTGTCAATGTGACGAAGACTTTAGTGGCCCTTATTGTGAGTGTAACGACAAGAGTTGTGGAACGTTCCAGCGGCAACTGTGCGGAGGTGAGCACATTTATCACGTAGGTTTCGTTAGCTTCCGTTTGGATTTAGAGCTTTTTTGTCGAACGGTATTAATAAGTAGGGCCAACAACTTGCCACCATACTACGTATCCATTTTAGAAAAATTAGTCGTACATGCGCATGGAAACTCAAATCGCATAGGTGATAAAAATCCCTTGAGGTCTAAGGCACCTCAGACAGTGAGCTCTTTGTGTAAGCGCTTTGACCTGTCAGTGTTAACAACTGCCTTTATCGGAGTACGCTAACATAACGCAAAAGCTAAGGAAGCTTACAAATATCTTACTTCTCTATACGTCCTCATACAATGTAAAGTTATTGAAAAGCGACTCTTAAGAGACTCTTAACCTGTTGGAGTCAGCCAGAACAGCTTCATAAAAACAGGAACGTAATGTTTTATATTACAATGGCCCATTCTCAATGAATGTTCAAAGTCATTAATAGTTATGCCCTTAATAAGAGTTAACCCTTATCAACGAAAACCCGATGTATGTATGCCTACTTAACCTAAATGCCACTAAGCTTACATGCTTTCATGTCTCTAGAAACTGAGACTTTACTAAATTTTTTTCCGCCCATTTTTATCCTGTATAAATTTTTGCTTCTATATAATTTTTAAAGAAATACAGGCGGAGATTAACTAGTTTGCCAATGAGGAAAAATTCTTCTGCAAGTTGACAGATTACAGGTGCTGCAAACTGTCTTACAGCAGCAACGGGCATACTGTGGATGTAACTCAGACAATAATTACCATAGGGGGAACGTTTTGCACCATGAAGCAAAACCAATTTTCATTTCTCGCCATTTAAATTGTGACAGGCAATGCTAAAACTCTTTCAATCATCAGGTGTACGCGGTCGGTGTCGCTGTGGCCAGTGTGTGTGCGAACCTGAGTACTCCGGACCTACGTGCGGCTGTTCTACCTTAAACACTACATGTCTCTCCTTAGATGGTGTAAGTACCAGTAGTGAATGCCAGGTAACTTCAGTTAAAGCAAAGTATAGAACGCGTGATGAATTCCAGTTTGAAGAGCTCCTAACAAAAGTGAGTGGGTGTAACCTACTATAACTGTAATGCTTGCTTTCTGGTTCTGGTATTGGATATTATCAAAGCCAGTCTTTGGTGTTACAAGCTGTCTTCGTGAACACACACAGCTTTGAGAAAAATCAATGTTCTGTGTATCTTTACTGCTTTTAAGATCTCAGAACTGATATGGGATCAAGACTGTTTCGCGATAGAACCTATTACGGGTATTACATTGGAGTAAACGACTTTTTAGTATCCAGATTTACCATGTATCTAATTTTTAGGAGGCATTTTACACATTTCGAAAAAAAATGGTAAGCGGAAAAGGCACATAAAATTATAATTTATAATTTTGCCCGCTTCCCAACTTCGTTTGTTGGCTCCTGCAAAATCTAGGATAGATCTAAATCTAAATTCTAGATAGAGTGTACATACATTTATTCTATATCTAGAAATCAATTTACATAATCTAGATTTAGAGCTAGATCTAGAAAAAATCTTGATTTAGAGTATGGATTAGGTCCAGATTTATTCTAGGTTGGGGCGCCATTTTCCTTCCATTTTACTCTACATGTCATGTTTTCTTCCGTTTTACTTTTAGCCTAAAGGTATCTAGGCTCGGCTTTTCAAGTTATCTTACAAAAGTTACATTTCTTGAAGGTGAAGACGACTTTAGGGCCATTATTATGCTACACGAGAGACGAATGGTTATGATTAGCCCTTCCAAATAGATTTAATATTTTCGAAATATTCTTTTCTTCTGTTTAGAACAAAGACACCACACGGTCTATGTTTGTACAAATATCTGTGTCTGTCTCTCTGTCGCTATCTGTCTGTCAGGCTCTCTTTCTCCCTCTCTCTTTGAGAGTCTGTTTGCCTGAATTAATAATAGTGTACAACCATATACTTGTGTTATTTTAAAACTATGACTAGATTTTACAGATTTACCATCTTTTGCTTTCTTGTCTCATTAACCAAGAAACTGTGCAGTGACCAAGGGACATGTGAGTGTGGGGAGTGCCGTTGCAATGAGGGATATGTTGGACTCTATTGTGAAAACTGTGTGGTAAGCTATAGACTTATGATTAATTAACATTTGACATCTCCCTGAGTTCTCCCCATTCCACGCAAAGTACGAGTTCAGTATATTTATATGATGCTATAGATGCAAGTTATAAAGGATACAATGGCATTACCATCAAAACCGCAATAAAGAAAATTGCAAGTTAAGTGACTATGACGATGGAGGAGATGATGATGATAATGATTTTTTAATGATAATGGTGTTTATGATGATACTGTTTGTGATATGTTGATAGCCTTTATGATAATGATCTTAATGATTAAAAAAAAAAAAGAATGGCAAAATGTTTGAACACACCTGCAAGATCTGTATATTATAATAAAGTATTTTGCCTTTCAAACCGTACTTATGTGTCAATACTGTTTATTGCAGCTGTGTGGTGACACCGTGTGTGACATTCCTGACTATCGAGACTGCGCAGAATGTCTGCTGAGACAGAAGGATCCAAATGGCGCAGGGGACTTCAAGGATATTCTAGATTGTTCCTCACTCGACTGCCCAGAGAGGAAGCTTGTAAAGCAATTTGAAGGTTTGGCAATATTGAAATCATAGCGGTTTTAAACATTTCAGTGCTAAAACCTCCACAAATTTTGCATTAGCTTCAAATTTTATGGAGCAATATGCTATGTTTTGCGTTGCATTTAGAGCCAAGAGACAACTAGGTGAAGGCTAAAAAGATTTCTTCCTTCCTAGATTTTTCATAGAGGAAGCGTCAAGCAAAGCATTACTTTTGCTGCTTCAGGATAAATATTACTGTGTGTTTGTTTTTGTCTCTGAAGGTCAATGCTATACGCCCTTCACGTCTTCTTTAAAACATACCACTCACAAAGATAATTTTGTTATCTTAAAAGACTCCAATTTATTGTTGTGAAACGTAAATCTAGTTTCTACATACTAAATTACCATTTATTAAATTCTGAAAAAATAAAATATTGAGGTCATAAATGTTTCAAAATTATGTCAATAACCAATTTGGAAGTGGGGGTGGAAATCGATTCATTAATACTTAAAAGACACCTTTTGATACATATTTAATGTAAATAATAAATCCATACCCAGGGTAATTTCCGAGCTATAGACCTATGGTATTCAGAGTTCTTCCTTCCGTTAACTGATTGCAAAGGACAGGTTTACAAGTTATGTGATATTTTGCTGCCATCGCCAATAAGACGTTTTTCTCCTTTTTTCCAGAGAATGAAGAATCTAGCGTGTGTTCGGTGAAACTTTCTGACGGATGCTTTATGAATTATCGCATTAGCACGAAGGATTCTGATGTGCTTATAGAGGTCTTCGATAAGAAACGTGAGTTCAACAAGTTTAGAGTTGCCCTGAATAAGGAAATAGAAAATAAGTGAAGGAACACATGTGTTATTTTGAAGATGAATGAATAGATCTACACACAATTTCAAATGAATTACAAACTCATGGTTTATACCATATGCATGCAATGTTTTCAGTAGCTTTTCTCGCACCCTCCTCATGGGGAGTTGATTTTATTTTCGGACGAAAAAAATGGAAGAAAAAAAAGAAGTTCTTAGGTGATACTGTAGAACCCTCGACCAGTCATTCTCAAACACCATGCACTGATAATTTAATATAAAAAAATGATGAAATCCTTGCAATACGACATTATCTCTGACCTCCTTGCGGTTTGCTCTACAGAATGCCCAGAACCACTGAACGTGATCCCTGTTGTAGTAGGTGTGATTATCGGTGTTGTACTTCTCGGTCTATTCATATTGTTATTATGGAAAGTCATCACGTACTTTGTGGACAAGAGAGAGTATTCGCGGTTTCAAGAAGATATTGCTAAAGGAAAGTGGGCACAGGTAAGTCAACCGAAAACAATGAAAGACTTTGAGGACTATGCACTGCGTAGCATCTAGCATCCGTTGCATTGTTCTCATCTATTTTCAATAGATAGATTACTAATGCTGGGAGCTTAATGTCTAAATACTCAGGAAACGTTAGATATTATTTATCTCAATGTGTTATTTTTAAACGATTTTTGAGAATTGGTTTAAAGCTGAGATGCAACTAAGGTTCTCCAATTTTCCCTGCAATAACAGATAACATAATTTATAGCTCAAACACAAGCGGATCTTACTTATCTCCTGGATCGTTATGCGACGCTATTCTAATATGGTAGTGAGGTCATAGGAAAATAAAACTTGAAATAAAAAACCATCATCATCATCATCGTCGTCATCATAAGCTGTTTATTGTTTATATCGTTACCATCACATCACCACAACCATCATTATCAATAAATTTCTTATATCAATATAAACGTGGCCAATAGTGTTGTACAATTCACCTTCATAATTCTCGACAAGTTTATTGCTATTTTGGGTATGTAGTCAAGTATCGCCTCAATTGTCACCGCCCCTTTCTTACATAGATTGCCGTTGGTTAGACTGACCCCCAAAACAATGTTACTACCTATATTTCGTTTAATTTTTCCAAATGATCTTGGATTGATGATAGTATACACCTCGTAGATCACGGAAAACCAATTTTTCCCGACATTTATTTATTGCAAAATTAAAATAGCAAAAGTAACAGCACTAATTTATTCTGAAAGATTTTTTTAGGTCAAATTTTTAACCTCAAATCCTAACAGAGCTCAGTGCTAGACCCTTCTATTTCACATTAAAGATCTCCTAAATATAAACACATGATCTTGATATCAAACACACAGAATGACAACCCAATGTACAAGGGAGCTACTACAACTTATCGCAACCCAATGTTGGACCCAGACAACCTGTGATCTGCTTGTGGATGATGAAACCAAGATAGCTTTTTGGACATTCCAAATCCTGAAAAAAAAATGCTGACATCTTTGAATATTGTCACTTGAACACCTAAAATTGTTAAATTCTCTCAACGGATATATCAAGTTAGAACCTTTCATGGTGTTGCATTTAAAAGGTTTATCATGAAACTGGACCTAAATCATGAAATTGAGAAACGAAATAATGAAGGCATAACTGTAGTCTGAGAAAGGTACATATATCGTGATAATATGATTTTGTTCAGGTGTAAAATATTCACGTATGTAAATAGTTGTTTGAGACGAATAAAATTTCTTGGAGGGTATTCATTTCTTAGATACATGAATAAATAAAAAAAGACTTCAAACAGTTTATGAAAAGAGTCTACCACACTTTACAGTAGTTCTCCCTTCTGTAGAGCACAAGGAAGTATGAAAATGATAAAAGAAGGAATGTCTATTGTAGTTTGTATAAAATTTTAATATCTTTAAAAACAATTCATCTGCATAACATCAGTTGTTTCACAATAGGTGATTGGTGTTTAAAGTATAGCCGGATGTTTTTCTTTTAGATGCATTGCTTATTTTTTTTTTTATTTGAATTTGGAAACGAACGCACCAACAAAATGAAAAACAAAGGGAAGGAGAAAGAAAACTTACTCTAATAATTTTTAATCGGTTCAAAACTTCAATTCGAACTTTCTTTCCGGAAAACCCTTTTGCATCTTTGGTTAAATAAGAGAGATAAAAGCTTATTAATGTCTTGCAGAAAATCAAACAGCTGAGCAATATTTCTTTGTCACTATTCATTGACAGATTCGATTGAATGCTAAATTTGATTTAGATTGGACTGAAGGCAATTAATTACATGAGTGCGTTGTTGAGTGAATTGAATCTGAAACAATTTACAATTATTGGTTCAAATTATGCAATCAAATTACACACTTAAATTATTTTGTTGAATCAAAATACTGCATGTAGAAATCGACAGTGAACGATAAAGCAATGAAGGGTTGACAGGGTCGACATTTCAAAACTGTTCAAGTTTCTCTTTCGATTACAATGAGATGTTATCATGATGATTAGTCTATATATTTATGGAAAAAAAGCAACTTGTGCACAGAATTTGAGAAACTAAATCATTAAGCAGAATATAAAGAAATGTAAGAGCAAGATATTGACAAGTTAGGTTTTTTAATCTTAAGAAAGTCAATAACGAGACTAAACGCATATTGATCGCTAAAAGCAATGAAATATAAATTATTCATAAAGACATCGATGTAAATTTGTATTTTCAACCTTACTTATTTTTATAAAGATACGAGGTCCGTTTCATAAATAAGTTTCCCTACTCTATAAAATCAAAACCGCTTAAGCTATATACATGAAATTTGGCACACTGAAGGATCAAACCTTTTGAAATTTTTCATTGAAATTTTGTGGCTCTATGTTGAACGGATACAAAATAGCATGTACTTTTCTGAAGTCCGTTGGAGCAAAATGGCCGGCATAATAGAAAGCTCACCGGCACACCAAAATTTTTCAAGATATGTCATCCGCGTCATCATAAAATTTTCTGTTATTTTGGGAAAAGATGCATCATGCATTCACAAAGATCTAGTGACTGTTTTAGGAGAAAATGCTCCTTCTATTCAGACGGTAAGAAAGTGAGTAAAAGCTGTTTCAGAGGGACGAGATGACATGGAAGATGAACCTTGTCCTAGCCGACATGTGACAGCATGCGGGGATGCAAACATTTCTAAAGTTCTCGTTTCATTGAGTGATGACAGACGAAAAACTTGTGATGAGATTTCTACGGAAACATCGATGTCTAGAACGTCCGTGTTTAGAGTTCTAACCAACAAACTGAATAAGAAGAAGAAGTTTTCAAAATGGGTTCCACATTTGCTGACAGATGAGCAGAAAAAGTCAAGGGTCAATTTTTCCAAAAACTTTTTGCGGAGATTTCAAGCTGAGCAAAATGACTTTTTGGGTCGGATAACTACCGGTGTATTCCTGGGATCCTGAAACAAAGCGGCTGTCAGCCGAATAGAGAGACTTTGATGAGCCTCGTCCAGAGAAAGTTCGACGCAAGCAAGGGGCTCTCAAGGTCATGCACATGATTTTTTTACATGAATGGTGTGATTCTGCGCTGGCCTGTACCTATAGGCACCACAAGCAATGCACAGTACTACAAGAAGGTGCTGCAAGACAAACTCAGACCTGCCATTCGAAAGAAAAAACCCGGGCTGTTGGAATCAGGCATCTTGTTCACCACGACAATGCGCCAGTCCATACGGCCCGGGCAGTGACAGACGTTTTGGCTGGCTACAAGTGGAAACTGATGGAGCATCCTCGCGATTCACCTGACCTTGCCCTCTGTGATTTTCACCTATTCCCTAAAATGAAAGAACATCTTCGCGGCCAGCGCTTTGAAACAGAAAGAGGACATTATTCAGGCTACGAAAGTAGCAATAAAGAACCTGGACAAATTTTCTTACGTCTCTGCATTTAAAGAATGGTTACAACGGATAGAGAAATGCACTAACAATGGTGGATGTTACGTTGAATAAGTCAGATATTAAAGGCAATCTGTGCCAAATTTCATCATCTTATGGCTTTTGGTTGTTGATTTATGGAGGTGGGAAACTTGTTTATGAAACGGACCTCGTAGTAATGTAATTAATTTTCACGTCAGGCGTTCCTTAATAGAGGGGTTTTTTTGTTGACTTGAAAATGTCCTTAAATTGATACCGCTGTAAGTAGGCCTGGTTATTTTTTCATATTTCTTTAAAAGAAACTTGGTTTGGTTTGCTTTGTCTACAAGCTGGCTCTACTGTCAAAGATTATTTTGATACTTTATACGATTAACAGTATACATCTTTCACATACCTTAATGCTACAGATTCTTATTAATCTCCATCATCAATATCAGAGAATATCTAATTTCCATTCAATTGTAGGCATTTTTCTGTTGAGTATATGAAGACACTTGGTCTATTTATAGTATAAGTTGAAAGTAGAACATTGGCGATTTTTTAATGAATTTTTGAAAGAATGGGGCATGCGAATTGAGCTTTTATTTTGTTTTCATACGGCCCAGTTTAAGGCAAGCTCAACTACATTTCTTTCCTTTACTAATGTATACACCTTATTTATTTTCATGACCACTTTTTGTGCTATACATATTTTAACCTTACAAGAATGTCAGTAATTAGAAATGAGAGTGTCTGCTTTACATTTAAAGTAAAGCCTACTTGAGAGAACTGTATGATACATGTTACCTTTATGACTACTACTCTTAGATCTCGATAAGAAAGGTGAGTTCAAGCAGGATTGAATCATGACGTGCACCATTGCTAGATGAAAGACTGTCGTCATAAGCATATACAGAGCCAGCTGCTAATACAAACTATTATTATCATTATTATTATTAGATGAAAGACCCAAATCTACAACGGCTGTAGGAAGCTGCCGTTTTTCTGTGTTTTCTTTCGCTGTTTTTTCCCAATGTTTTCGAATTTTGTAAGTCTTTAAAATGGTGCTCAAGTTCGTGCCTTTAAATGTATTAAATTCAGACTTCAGATTTTGTCACTCGAAGCTGAGAACCCTTTCTGTCACTTATGATGTTTATATTTTTATAGATTTTGTACGAGATTCAGACCAAGCATTTTTTTTAGTTTTACAATAAGTATGCCTGATATTATACACTATGCCGTTAAGTAGCCTTTTTCACATTTGGATGTCAAACTTGTTGAACAAATAACTTTTGTTTAAAATATGTATTGATACAATCAGCTTCGCTGTAAACTTATTTAACTATACCATTGGGTCAGTCACAATAATTGTTTTGAGTGATAGCGCGATTAACAATAATTCTTTTTTAAATTTTATCTTGGAAATTTTTCTGTACAACATCTGAAAGTTTTTTATGCATAATTATGGATGAGATGGCAAAAGAATTAAATCAGCGAACGAAATATTTACAAAGTTTGGTTTTCATTGGTTCTCCTCCTCCTTACCTTACTGTTTTAGATAATGGTGTCAGTTAATATCAAAGTTTGTTTAACACTGTTTTTAGCTGAAGCAGTTACTATAATATAGTAACATTTAAAAAGTCAACTACACCTAAGTGATTGTTAAAGTTGATAGTGTAACATTAACAAAGCAAGTGTCACATACACACACACCCATTTAATGTTAATTATGTCATAAAATGATAAAAATTAAGGCGTTCCGATAAAATAAAAATACCTGTGAAATTACATCAATTCGACACATATTTTTTAAAAGCTCCAAGGCAATGAAAAGCTATTGTAATATCTTGATAACGACATAGGGACGCAGGCTCAAGAAAATAAAGAAAACGCGTCTAAAGATTTCATACTGCTCATTATTTATATATATAACCACCAAGCCCTCTTGCGAGTTATCTCTTTCAGCTGTTTTGTTTTTATGTACGAGATACGATTAAAAAAAACCCCACCTAAAACTTAAATATCAACCGAGAAGAGTTTTAGTAAAAGTTTGACCCTTTGATAGAGTTTTTAATTTCTTCAGTTTGAGTGAGCGCAAGTCGACTCGTTATACATTATTTTTAACTTATTCTCATAACACTTGTACATAAACTTGACTTTCATCCCTCGTAGTTTTTCACAAAGAAGACTGCTTCGTACTTCAGGATACGAGACTATTTTCGTTTCTTTCGCAAACTAAATAAGGTTGAATTTGATAATCGTAGGTTCTGCTTGGTGAGTAATTGAGATAAAACAAAAGTTTACCTCAATTGGGAAAGCCTTCGCATTTTCCACATCTTTTAAAAACTGTACACACTGAAGAGAACTCGTTCAAAAATAGTTAGTATCAGCTGCTATTTTGAAATAAAAATATTTTAAAAGAAGCATTTATCTAAGTATAATCTATTATCCTTTGCACAATAAGTAAAATACAGTTTAACCACAAGAATGTCAACAAATCTAACATATAAGAATTTTATAGAAACTAAACTAGCAAAATTGAAATTCGCAAACTCCCCTGTCACGGACCGAAATCATGGTTACATCAAAACCTAACTGCGAGGCGGGCAGTGAGAATCCCACCGACTAAGGTCCTAAGTAATAGCTAGCGTGACGTACGTTGTGTTGCGAACCCCCTACAATGATGTCTCCAAAACGTTACCATACTGACAACGACTGAGCTGCCGTATCTCTTGTCGAAGAGCATGCCTGCAAGCGTTTATGACTATATGATTTCATGGACAAATTTACTCCACCTAAGTAACATTTTCTTGTCAGCATTGGGAAATGCATTGATACTTACATACTTTCTACACACACGTTGTCTCTACCTTGATGGTAATAATGAGAACGGGTTTTTCTAATCTTAGCATGGAAGTTCAGACTTACGCGCCAAAAATAAGGCACGCAGAATTTATTTCAATACAATTTGATGCCATTAGGAATTGATATTATAAGCTTCTTGAGAAGAGGCAGTGACAAGACATGAAAGTAAAGGACTGTTGATGCGGATTAATACATACAAGCTGCAAGGCGAACGCAGAGAACCTGTTGTTATGGCAAGTTTACACTAAAAACAACCTGGGTTAGACCTCCACGATCAGGATAAACAAATCTGAATCCTAACTCAACTAGAGAGATGGCAGTCTAGAACAAAACTTTACATACTATTGAAATCAAATATTCAATATACGAAAATAATAGATGAATTTAGGTAATCACAATAATGACGGATATAGTATATGGGAAAGACAGAGAGGCAGAGTAAAGTGTAAATAAGATTATAGAGCAAACAATTTCAATAAGAGTTCCGTAATTATTACCGAAAAATATACTAACCCAAGTTTGATTTGACTTTGATTTTGATTTGATTTTGATTCAGGCTCCGTCCATCCACTGCAGGATAAAGCCCGCCGCACCACGTCTCCACTCTTCTCTGTCTTTCGCTTCTCTGGTCCACGTATTTCCCATCGTCCTCACAATGTCGTCGCGCCATCGTCTTGCTTGTCTCCCTCTTGATCTTTTGCCATTTCTAGGTTGCCACTCAGTCACTCTGAGTGTCCACCTATTGTCTTGTAGTCTCGCTACGTGTCCGGCCCATTTCCATTTTTGTTTTGCTACATACTGCACTATGTCTGAGACTTGACTCTTGTTTCTTATTTCTTTACATAAAATTTTATCTGTGAGTTTTAATTCTAACATTTTCCTTTCCATGGCTCTTTGAGCAACTCTTAGTTTTTGTCCCACAGCTTTTGTCATTGACCATGTCTGGCAGCCATAAGTCATCGTAGGGAGAATGCATTGATCATACACTTGTATTTTTAAAGAAATCGGCATTTAATCATCTAGGAAAATTTCTCTATTTTTTCCGAAACAGCTCCATCCTGCTCTTATTCTGCATGTAACTTCCTCTTTTGTTGTTTCTTTTAGGTATGTTGTTTGGCCTAAATATTTGTAGTTGGGGACCTCTTCTATCTTTTCCTTGTCTATCTGAATGTTTTCATGGCTTTCAAAATTTATCATGTATTTTGTTTTATCTTTATGCATTTTGAGTCCTGATTCTAAGCTGATTTTATTTAAATTGTTTTACTGTTCTTCCATGCTTTTCGTATCTTTTGTGATTAGCGCGACATCGTCAGCAAATCTTAGGTTGGTAAGTGTTTCGCCGTCGACATTCAAACCATGTTTTAGCTCTGCCTTTCTAAATATCATTTCGATGGCTGCTGTGAACAATTTCGGAGAGATTGGATCCCCTTGTCTCACTCCTCTCTTTACTGGGAACAGTTCCGACTCCATATTG
>BMAT01010451.1:74922-85693 GCA_019649035.1 Elysia marginata | reverse complement strand
AGAGAGAGAGAGAGAGAGAGAGAGAGAGGAAGAGACTATGTGGGTGAGTGAGACGGTGAAGGTACCATTTGAAAAATGCAGTTTGTCTTTTCAAAAGACTGCTATTATAAGTCTATAAAAGTATTTGTGGTAAAATAGACTATCCTGCCATTCAGACTATCCTACCATTCAGACTATCCTACAATTCAGACTATCCTACCATTCAGACTATCCTGCCATTCAGACTATCCTACCATTCAGACTATACTACTATTTAGACTATCCTACCATTCAGACTATCTTACCATTAAGACTATCCAACCATTCAGACTATCCTACTATTCAGACTATCCAACGATTCAGACTATTCTATTATTCAGACTATCCTACCATTCAGACTATCCTTTTATTCAGACTATCCTACCATTCAGACTAGCACATCAGAGAAGCTGGAAGCAGAGCGGCGACCCAAACCATTTTCCCACATTGAAACATTTTGAAGGGATTTTCTTGTTTCCACGTCAATAATCTTCGGGCTTCATTTTTGAATTTTCTTTTCAAAACATGTTGTCTAAATTTCGTCCTAATTTGAGTTTGAAGAATAACCGATCGATTCGGAAAAAGTTACAAAGAGCACCAATACACCCCTCTTGTTGACATAGACTGTATAAATTCTCATACTTTATGCTTAGACAGCGCCAAGCTAGAAACACATTCCTAATAACACAGCGCATACAAAGAGCGTGTCTGGACAAGTGGAAGCAATTTTTCGTATCTGACTTGAAGCGCTGTTAAAGTTAACTCTAAGGTTTAAAAATAGCTCATTCGGTATTTCAATCTGTCAAAACCCTTGAATGTTTGGAACGAGTTTATTGTATGCAAACTTAAGTGATACCATGTTGGGTCTAGTTTTATATTGGAAGCTATGCGCATGCGCACTCGTATCTCTTGAGAACTATGAGTTACAGAACTAGGAGTTACAGAACTAGGAGTTACAGAACTAGGAGTTGCAGAACTAGGAGTTACAAAGTTGACTGGAATATTAGCAATGAGGAAAATTTAGAGCGTTATTCAGTTATACACAAGATGTATTACATGGCAGTTGGCAGTTAACAACACATAAACCGAATATACATGATTTAGAGGTTTCTCTTCAATATCTGTCGTTACAAGAAACCGCAAATCTCTGCCTAAGCATTGCAGCACCTAGTTTTAGAAAAAAGGTTCTGACCACCCTAAACATCAAAGTTTCGTATTTTGATCAGAGAAGACACCGCTTTTTTTTTGCTTCCATAATGCAGTTTAAAAACGTAAAAAGAAGCAATTTCATTGAGTGTCGGGCCCAATAAGTGGAGTCGTGAAATCTCGAGCAGGCAAAGAGTACCATAAAGTAATTTAAGCGACTGCTAGACGACAAAATTGACATTTTCGACTGGAGCATCTTTCAAACTCTACCTTCTGCCTCTCTCACACTCACCCACATAGTCTCTCTCTCATTCTCTCTCTCTCTCTCTTTCCATCGCTCTCTCTCTCTCCTGCATCTGTATCTCTTCGTCTCTTCTTTCACCGGGCTGTTGACGGGGGTACAATTGGATTGCGATGTTCGGAGCTGACAATTTGGCGAGGGACTCCGCCAACATATAGATTTTTGGGTAGCACGCATTAAGATAGTACTAATGCGTTTTGGCTGGGCGTCTATAGTAATAAGAAATAAACTGGGCCAGACCCGAATTCAACTCCAACCAGCGCCACAAAACAAGGAAGAAAAAGAAATTATTTTTGGTGCTTTGCTATACTCTTTGTGCGTGCCACAATGAAGTGGATTTGTTTTTTACCGTTTTTAGGGCTTTAGTTCTTTTTTTCGCTTTCATTTCATAGTTTCACGAAAGTCATTTCGAAAAGTTCTTTTTTGTTCTCCTCACTGCTGGCTCCCCTTTCCTACCTCACGGACTTCTTCTCTGGACATTTCTCCTTGCTCCATTTTGATGGTCAATATGTATATCATTGAATTCTGAGTTTCTTTGTCGGTGGAGGGTAAACTCAATTGTACCATCTAATATGATTGGACATTAGTATTCCACCCATGGAAGTCCAGTCTATACAAAGCTGTCTAAACACACTGGACTGTTTCCCCCGCGCGGTGCCAGCTACTGTACGTACAAAACGCGTGCCGAATGAATAGAGACCGACATTGAGTATTTCTATAGACAGCGTTAGATCTACAAACCAACGGACATTATGTCTATATAAATTAAGTTTTGTCGTTGTAGAAACAAATTTTTGTTCAGCTATGAGAAACTAGTTCTGACTTATGAAAACGATGAAGTAAAGGAGTGCGTTAAAAGATTTAACAAAGTAGAGGTGTGGAGCATGGTCTCGTAATGAAATCTACACTTTTAAGATAACAATATATTAGATAATAATAACAATTACCGAAACATAGATAATAACATTAACAGCAACAATTACCGAAACATAGATAAGAACAGCAACAATTACCGAAACATAGATAATAATAACAATTACCGAAACATAGATAATAATAGCAATTACCGAAACATAGATAATAACATCAACAGCAACAACTACCGCAACATAGATAACAACAGCAACAATTACCGAAACATAGATAATAATAACAATTACCGAAACAAAGATAATAATAACAATTACCGAAACAAAGATAATAACATTAACAACATCAACTACCGCAACATAGATAAGAACAGCAACAATTACCGAAACATAGTTAGAAATAACGTCAACAACTACCGCAACAAAGATAATAACAACAAAAAATACTGCAACATAGATAAAAACGACAACAACAAAAACAACAAGAACAACAACAGCAACAACTACCGCAACATAGATAACAAAAACAACAGCAACAACAACTACCGCAACAACTGCAACAACAACTACCGCATCATAGATAACAAAAAATAGCAGCAACAACATTAACTGCAACATTAATAACAAAAAACAACAGCAACAATAACTACCGCAACATGATAACAAAAACAAAAACAACAACTACCGCAACATAGAAAACAACAACAACAGCAATAACAACTACTCAACTACTGCAACATAGATAACAAAAAACAACTATCACAAAATTGATAATAAACACAACTATCACAACATAGATAACAAAACCAACTATCACAACATTGATAATAAACACAACTATCGCAACATAGATAACAAAAACAACTATCACAACATTGATAACAAAAACAACTATCGCAACATTGATAGTAACAACAACTACCACAACATAGATAGTAACAGCAACTACCACAACATTGATAATAACAACAACTACCACAACATAGATAGTAACAGCAACTACCACAACATTGATAGTAACAGCAACTACCACAACATTGATAGTAACAACAACTACCACAACATAGATAGTAAAAGCAACTACCACAACATTGATAGTAACAACAACTACCACAATATTGATAGTAACAGCAACTACCACAACATTGATAGTAACAACAACTACCACAACATTGATAGTAACAGCAACTACCACAACATTGATAGTAACAACAACTACCACAACATTGATAGTAACAACAACTACCACAACATAGATAGTAACAGCAACTACCACAACATAGCAACAACAACTATCGCATTATAGATAAGAAAATCTACTATCGCAACATAGATAACAAAATCTACTATCGCAACATAGATAACAACAACAACTGTCGCAACATAGATAACAAAATCTACTATCGCAACATAGATAACAAACAACATAGATAACAAAATCTACTATCGCAACATAGATAACAAAATCTATTATCGCAACATAGATAACAAAATCTACTATCGCAACATAGATAACAAAAACTATTATCGCAACATAGATAACAACTTCTCGAAGACAGATAACAACGACAGCAACATACATAACAACAACAGCAACAACATTTACCGTAACATAAATAATAACAACAACAATTGAAGAAAGAAAACCAGACCGCTCACAAACTTGACGCTCTATGTAAACAGAGGGCCAAGAGGAACCTATCAAAGTTAACTCTCACTATGTCATAAGCTAACATTGGTTTTAACTGCCCGAATATCAATAAATGGTTGGAAACTGTTTCTTTAAACAACACCGTTAATTATTCTTCTGCATAATATTTTCCAGTTTGCATTGCATCTTTAGTACAGTTGTTATTTCCCCTTCCCTCCTTCTCTCTCTCTCTCTCTCTCTCTCTCTCTATCTCTCTCTCTCTCTTAAATATAGAATATTCTATCCATGCACACATTTTTATTACTTTACTTCACACTCATTTTCTGCAGAGGAGAAAAACAAAAGCTTAGCACCTTAAAAAAGTTGTGTTGAAAATATTAGACTGCGTGTGTGTGTGAGGGGGTGGGTGGGGAATAGAAATAGAAATTATTGAGCTGAAAAGGGGGAGCAAATGGGGAGCAAAATGTCTAAAGCGGGATAGCATTACACTACCAATTACTTGAAAGATGCGGGCAGAGTAGGGATAAGGACATGAAGATATGAAACGACAGTTGGATTGAGGAGATAGACAAAGAGATTTGACAGAAAGTAATAAAACTAAACGGGATTTTAAATTATAAGGAGATAAGATGTTACTTTTTTCTAAGAGATAAATTTTTTTAAAAAAGCTACTGAAATCATACAAAACGTCTTTATTTAGCGTGGTAGCGACGTGTCCCCAGGGCTAGAAGCCCCTGGCTCTATAGACCTAGTCCCTTACAATAACGGCGTACATTAGGTCCACTGTCCAGTGAGGGGGATGGAGGCGGCTGCTGCTGGAGATGTAGCATCTAGTCCAGGGCGTGAGCACCTCCCTGACATCACGTTCTCGTTCCCTCAGCCTGGGCTGGCTACTGCCCCAGCGTCGACCAGCCTCGGGCCAGGACTGTTCAGTTAGAGTTTACCTTATCAATAAGTTGGTCATTACAGTGCCCAAGTCCAGCGCCACTAATTCAATTGGCCGGCCCTCTTTGTTTGTCGGGAGTCTTTCAGTGGACATACAGCGCGCGGGGCTCCGACTAGCTCGGCTCGGGACGGGCTGCAGTGGACACACTGGACGTTGCCGCAGCGCTGATGGCCACTAAGACACGCAGCTCGTAATGAAACTTGACTCGCGGACATCCAAGTTTCAACTTGCCCTGGGTTTACTCCACCCTCGTCCACAAGGCCAATTTCTGGCTAATCCATACTGTCCATTTTGTCAATGTGTACGGAAATAGAGTACATCTACTATTAAGTATAAGTCAGAAAAAAAATCGTACCCTACTAAAAATTATATGTATCTCCTTATGTGCAGAGATGGACCCCTAAAACCTGTTTAAAACTCGCCAAAAGAGTGTGTAAAGAAAAGCAGACAGACCTGAAATTGGCATAACTGTGTGTGAGTTTGGGGATCATTAGTTGTAAATTTGCATGTAGAATAGGGATCATTAGTTGTTCATTTCTATGTATGCATGTAGAACAAGGGCAAAAGTGTTCCATGCGCAATTTTTGTGTGCGTGTGCGAAGCTGGGCACATTAAAGAAATGATGGCACAGAATGCCGTCAATAGCATTGTTGTTGAAGCAATCACACATCCTTTACGAGGTTTCTGACAGAAGCAGGTCTTACATCTACATGGGATTATAGCCTAAACAAATTAGCTCAAGTATCAGTTACATGGCGTTGAAGCTATAGTAGTAGAGTAGTAGCAGTAGAAGTAGTAGTAGTAGTAGTAGTAGTAGTAGTAGTAGTAGTAGTAGTATTAGTAGTAGTAGTAGTAGTAGTAGTAGTAGTAGTAGTAATGGTAGAGTAGTAGTAGTAGTATTAGAAGTAGAGTAGTAGTTACTTTAGTAGTAGTAGTAATGGTAGAGTAGTAGTAATAGTAGCAGTAGTAGTAATAGTATTAGTAGTAGTACTACTAGTAGTAGTACTAGTAGTAGTAGTAGTAGTAGTAGTAGTAGTAGTAGTAGTAGTAGTAGTAGTAGTAGCAGCAGCAGCAGCAACAGTAGTAGTAGGAATAAAAAGGAAATGGAAAACGAAAAAAAAAAAATTTCGGCACAGATAGACCGAGGGGAATGAAATAAGTATATGACTTAAAAGAATATTTTTTTGCTTTTTTTTCATTCCAATGTTCTAAAATATTTTTTTTTCGTATGAAAATCAGTTCATGTTCAGATCCCTTTCCTTCAGATCTAATAGTGTTTTAAAGGAGGTTCGTTTGGTATTAATGTTTTTGTGAGAAGCTAAAACTTAAACTATTAATAGGAAAAAAAACCTCAAACAACCTTGAAATGTTTTGAGGTTGAGCCAAAAAAAAAATCGTCTTCACCAGCAGCTCGCGCTGGTCTGCTGCGCCAGATGCAAAGATGATAAGGCTCCAAGAGAAGAGATGCAAAGAAAGTAAGGCTCCAAGAGAAGAGATGTAAAGATGTTAAGGCACCAAGAGAAGAGATGCAAAGATAACAAGGCATCAACAGAAGAGATGCAAAGAAAGTAAGGCTCCAAGAGAAGAGATGCAAAGAAAGTAAGGCACCAAGAGAAGAGATGTAAAGATGTTAAGGCACCAAGAGAAGAGATGCAAAGATAGCAAGGCATCAAAAGAAGAGATGCAAAGATAACAAGGCATCAACAGAAGAGATGCAAAGATGGCAAGGCATCAAGAGAAGAGATGTAAAGATGGTAAGGCACCAAGAAAAGAGATGAAGATGAGAAACACAAAGAAAGAGAGTGAGATATAAAAATCAGAAGTGGTTAGGGAGGCAAAACTAGTGAAAGGGAAAGAGGGATGGAAAGGCAAGAGGAAGATAGATGGTGCGCTCAACAGACAAGTAATCCAACAGACTGACCTAATTTTCCATCACAAGAGAGTTTAAATCATCTCTCATTTTCTGTTTGTACAAACAATTTTAGTACCTGGGAAACTTGAGAGAACTAATTTTTTCGTTTTCGTTTTACATTATTTCTTTTTCAAAGTCGGTTAATTTACAATTAAAGAAAAATACTCAAATGAATGCCTTAATTTAGTTTCTGAAAGTCTAAACTACCAAAAGTTGATATTCCACTAAAATTTCTCACAGTTTGGGAATAGAGAGAGAGAGGGATAGATAGATAGAGAGATAGAGAGAGAGAGAGAGAGAGAGAGAGAGATAGGATTCAGGGTCTCTCAGAGACGCAGGGAACACACACACACACACACCTGTGATAGTCAATCAAACCCAGGCAAGAACAAACATGGCAACTGGAGGTCGTCTCAAACACTGAAAAACTCACTCCACTCTATAAAAAAGTACAAAAAAATCGATGGAATGCTTCCTCTAATCAAATGCAAATCTATTAATACATGAGTCAAAAATTTACATATTCTAAAAGCTTTTTTGGGTGTTGTATAAATATAGCCCATTCTTTTTAGGTTTCTGAAGTCAAAATTACCAGTATGCGTTGTATAGACATTGATCCTCTCAACGTTGTTATGTGGTTCGCGTTTCCTAAACCCTTCTATGCTTAAAAGGACACATGTATCGGAAGACGAGCAACTCGTGGTATTAATAAATAACACAAAAGAGAGAAACACATCCAATCATTTGCTATAGGTCTACTTTAAAATCGGTTCATTTCTAAATTTGCTCTAGATAAATCGCATCCCATGTAAGATTAATCATGTACCTAAGAACTAGTGTTCGTAGGATACCTTTTTGGAAACAAAACCAGTGGCCCTAAGAACAAGGCGTGTCTATCTCACTGTGACCATATAGGCAAGTAGACAGCCATTGTTTTGTCATTGGTTCCATCCCTAGTCTGTGCTATTATTGGCTAGGCCAGCCTGCACACAATCATCATACATTCCCCTATATTAATATTCAGCCACTTTGTGTAGTTCATGGTATATATCACCGCTCAGGTCTGAGCGCCGCCGGCTTCCGCTTGCCCCGGATGTCTGGACCCTCCCAGAAACATCTCGGGTTACCTCCCCTAGCCCCCAACCTGCCCCAGCCCTACACACGCACCTAACGCAAGGGAGGCGACTAGCTAGGGGCGGAAATGATAACATTATTGGCCCGGATCATAATCATATTTCTGCCGCACTCCACAGCGACCAATCATATTTCTCGCTGGCTCTTTGGCTCGGGCAGACGCGCAGAGCAACAGGCGGCAAGTAGAGTAGCCTCCCTTCAGGCCTGCTCGCGTCTGCAAAAAGCCGGTGGTATGTCGGGTCGTCTGCTGGACCTGAGCATGCCTGGTCGCTCGACGCTCGCCTGGCTGCGGCTGCTGTCACTCATATCATAGCTGCGATAATTTATTCATATTTCTCATGCTGGCCTGACACACCGTCGCTAGGAACAAAGGGGGGAAAGGGGGGGGGGTATCTTCTTTAGTGGCCGTCTACAGCTGGTGAGAGGACTGTGTCTGGTGCAGTGCTTGGTCTTCAATAATAATAATAGATTTTATGCGTCGCGGGCCCTCTCAGTAGGACGAACAGGCCATGAATGTCCATCTAAAAATAAATGCACTGTTAGCCTATCATCTGCTGCAATACCCACGTTACCTATGGTTGTTATTACGCCATACGTTATCGTTGTGGTGGCTCAAGGTTTCTATTATCTGTGCGTCTTGTACCTGACACATACAGCAGCAACTCTTGCTCTTTATACTGACACAAATAGGTCAAGTTTTTTTGGGTTTTTTTTTCCATAAATTATTACTTTCTTTTTCAAAATTTTAACATAAACAAAATGGTACAAAGGACAATACATAAAAAATTGGCCAAACAAAGGACAGTGGCCATACCAGCAAAATTGGTTTAACATCGCATAATTATAATTATTCATAAACAGAAGAAACACTACCTGTGTTAACAATATCATTTTTTTTTGATACATACAAATTGTGTTGAATAAAATTATTTTAGGAATTTTTCCAAGTTGCCAAAAACATCAATGATACAAAACATGGTTAATTATTTTTCGACATAAAATCAGCTTCCAGCTACAGCAAGTTACATCAATGGTCAAAGAGATGCTTTACTCTTACAATCGGTTGTAAAGTAGTTATAATAAGAAAAGAAATTATATTTAAAGAGTTGCTTTTTCATTTAAGCAGTTACATGTAGGTAATATGACAGTGGAATGCTATGGAAAAAAACCATCAATATAATTTGCGTAGGATATACTTGAACATTAGTAGAATTTTCAGTAACAAAACTGAAACATGATTTTTTTTTTCTGTTTACTTCTTGGCACATAGTATGGCGTATAGGCTGAAGACTAGTTTGAACAAATAGGTAAAGTTAGAGACATAGTGATCGGTGGACGAGCCGGTAAACCTTAAACACATACAAAACAAGACATAATTTCAAACACAGTTGGATAGACAGATAAATAGAAAATTAAATAGATAGATAGATACGTTTAAAACTGCATAAGTACTTATAATAAATGTGTTTAACGTTAAAAAGCAATGGAGCTAATATATAACTAAGATAGATGGAACGAAGGTAAACTTGCTACACTGAAAAAATGGGTTCCTTAAATGAGCCTAAATAATTTTTTTTTCGCATTGTGCACAAAAACGAAAGTTCTGATTGGCGAACGTACCTCAGTCGGCCATGCTGGTAATCACAGACCAGCCAGCCAACAAAGATCAGTCAGCCATATCATTAGGACGGAGCCGCCCGAAACTTATAAGCCATGGCAAGGCACAAAGTTTAGATAAATATGACAATTAGATAGATAGATAGATAGATATTACTTCTTGCAACGCTTGTGTTGTTTTATCACATTACTCTTCAATTTCTAACTATCAACTCTCGCTGCGATCCTCATCGTTTGATGTTTGATGTGTAAAACTAGACCTGACTACAATATTCTTGTTCAGCCTCGAAGTAAGGAGGTGACGCTAGTACAAGCAAACGATATCAATGATGGGGTGAACATCGCATAGTCATGGAGAATTAAACTACAGCGCGACGGGCTGTTTTATTATTTTTTATACACTATTTTAATTCCTTTCGGGAAATTTGTCTTCGTTACTCAGCGTAACTGTGTCGCCACATAGCAGCACCACTAAGGCCCCAGCAGACCTGTACATTTGAAGCCTGTAGCTGGGTACCCATTTTGCAGGTGGGTGGACTGTGGAAAGTTAAGGTAAATTGCTTTCCCAAGGCAATCGCTACATGGTATGGTCGAGAATCGAACCCACGACCTCCAGATCTCGAGTCCGACGCGCTAACCACTCCGGCTCAGTCAAAATAGAAAAACATTTTAAAAAAATGTAAAGAACTGTGTTGCCGTGATGTAACGCAATATCCGCCCCATCGCTGAGTTGCTTCCCCAACCTAGGACTGGTATCCATTCACTGCTTGGTGGACAGAACGTCGGACAGTGGGAAAGTTTCCAGCCTAGATAAAAGCACAGGATCAGCTGGAGTCGAACCCGAGACTTTCTGCTGGAGACAGCGCCGCTTTACCCATCAAGCTATCGCGACCTTTATACCTAGGCTAGGATTATGAAGCTCTCGTGATTTAACAGCAAACAACAGTCTTACCTCGACCTTGGGGAGAGAGAGATGAAGAGAAAGAGATAGAGAGAGATACACATGAAAAAGTTTGAGAGAGAGAAAGATACACCAAGTCTGAGAGAGAGAGAGAAAGAGAGATAAAAAGATTGGTGAAAACAGAAAAAAGAACAAAAAAGATTCCTTTCAACATACTGGAAAGGTAATTTTAATTCTATTCACATGTGAGAACTGGGCATCAGAGAGACAGAAGAC
>BMAT01010451.1:54673-65606 GCA_019649035.1 Elysia marginata | reverse complement strand
ATCTATCTATTTATCTATCTATCTATCTATTTATCTATCTATCTATTTTTCTATCTATCCATACATCTATCTATCTATTTATCTTTTTATCTATCTATCTACTCGTATCTATCTATTTATCAATTTACCAACCCTAATGGGTAACATGTAAGAAATCAGACAGGTTGAACAAAATACAAATGGAAATATTTTATAAATCTTTGCTGCATTTCGTTTATGAAAGCATCTAACAATTATCAAGCAGGTCTAGTTCTTAACTATCGCTAAAGAAAATACTTTGGAATATTATTAACGGGTTGTGTTACTATGTAAAATTTCTCCAGAACATTTTATGTTTATCCCGTTCATTTCCCCACAGGTTTTTTTCGTTCATCTTTCTCTCTCCCTCTCTCTCGCTTTCTCTCTCTCTCTCTTTCTTTCTCTCTCTCTCTCTCTCTCTCTCCCATAGTTTATCTCAGTATCTCGTGTTACTCTCCTACTTTATTCCTCTCATCCCAATTATTTTGTGTCGTCTCATCTCTAGTCCAGCTTCTCGCTTGTACGATGCAGTAAGCACTCACTATATTTCTCCAATTATCTCTGCATGGTCGGAACTCTCTCTCTCCTTTCTCTCTGTCTCTGTCTCTCTCTATCTCCCTGTCTCTCTCTCTTTTACTCCTCTCTCTCCCCTCTCTCTGACTGTGGACACACGTTTGAGAGACACTAACCTAATATGGCCGCCTGACAAAGTGCTCAAGATGAGAACTCTTGTGCGAAAAGAGACCATTTTGAGTCCATCTCCTGACACCCGCACAAAACGACTTGGTCTGTCCTCATCTGCAGCCCCAAAGTTGCTCACCAACTACAATAACGGGGACCCACCACATCTTAATACAGCGGTAAAATGGGGTGTTGTAGGAGGAGGATGGGGGAGGGGGGTGAGTTCTTGGAGATGAAGCTGTCAGAATAGTCGAGAGTCTGGACGAACGCGCAGTCATGGTTGTGGTGGGGTGGGGTGGGCAGCGAACTTTATCCAATTTAGATCGTCCTCAGCAAAAAGCAATTGGAGCTTCTGAGGACAGAGAAAACAATGAGACTTTTCTCAGATTGGTCGCTTAGTTTCCTTTCTGTGTGATGATGAGTGTGTGTGTGTGTGGGGGGTGTGTGTGAGGACTGGTATCGAATATCTTAGCGTGTTGAGCTGATGTAGGCCTCTAAGAGCTTAAGGTGGAGATGTGGAGGTTTATGTGTAGGGGTGGAGTTGGGAGCACGTGAGTTGGCCATGAAGAGCGGCAAGGCTTCAGCAGTCTAGTCAATAATTTGAATTTTTTGGTGACAACAAGTTTGTATATGGCACAGATTAAAGTTTGTGTGTCGTTATTTTAAAGAACGATGCTTTGAGAGTACTATGACACAACGTTTGTTTGACTAGGTCGACTCATTTGTTCTGAGCAAACTGCAGTATGCTGTCTTTACGAAGAAAAACTACACGCGTGTAAAAATTATGACGAGACCGAAGAATTGTGTTAATTTTACAGTAAAATTTAGTTCATGCTGTAAATAAAGTACCAATACGCGGCTCAAAGGTTTAAATGGTTCAGAAATCGCTAATACAAGCTGTCTACGAATGCCTCTTTTTCACGAAAGAAAAAAGTGTTGAAATATAATAAGCTACTAGACTAATTGATCAAATGTAGGCTCTCACTTATTTGCACATCTAAAGCTTGAATGGCTTGTAACACAGACAATCTTAACACTCTATCTTCTTACACTGAATGAGTATATTAAACCTTCCAAACTGTCAGAAACTTCTAATACCGTTCGTGTAAAGTTCTTTATCTGTCGCTTCAGTTTTTTAAACTCTGGCATGACTTCAGGAGCACCTTAGAGAAGACTTATATATACTAGACAAGAAGTTAGGGAAGGGCGTGACACATACAAAGATAAGGGAACTTCTAAATTGTCGTCTGTTCGAGCTACAGCGACAAAGCCTGGAGCAGAAGTCGTCGCGACCCAAGGACCAGACGCCATTAACCCGGACCATCCTCTGCTACCCAACTGGGGGAGCACTGCCAGGGTTTCTGTCGCTCTCTGAGAGACCCAGGCCCGGGCCCCCACAAGAGCAGACGACCGGCAAGTCTTGACGTTAAGACATAGTCGAGAGTGTCAGGGCGTCGGTCGGCCATCTTCTCAAAACTTTCTCGAGAATATCACAATCCAGCAACTCCTCTTGAAACACGACAGAAAACTTTGGGGGAATCTGAAAAAGTTATATTCTATGTCTTGGTGTAAAAGTTATCAAGAAACCTCCAATGGACTATCATAACCGTGGGGCTTCGCTAGTGAATGTGTTTTAAACAGATCCAAACAGAAGACACAAAGCGATGAGTATCAACCAGAACAAAAAACACCATTCTCTAACAGCTCTTGGATCAAGATAAAAAAAAAAGACTTGAACCTAATTGATCTTATAAAACTTTTTGTAGAAAAGAAAGGAAAGTACACGTTGGTGGAAAATAATGTGATGAAAACAGGGTTTGTTTTTTTTTTGTTGTGGTGCAATAAATTACTTTGCTGGCTTGCAACGCAAATAAAGCAAATCTTAAGGGTCGCCTTGGTTTAAACAGCTCGTAACGGGTGCAATCTGTATTGGTGCATGTCTCATAATTAAAAAAAAATAGCAATTTAAAGAGTCACAAAGAGACATTATCTGATTTCTGGGCATTGTTGGCTTTCTCAGACTTCACTGGGTCCAGTTTGATGCGAAAACGGTAAAAACAACCTTTCTGGGACATAGGAATCCCAGACGCTTATGATCAAAGGGAAAAATAACTGGAACAAGAACAAAGTATGTAAAGAACTTTCTTTGCCCAATGTCCAAAGTGCAGATGAAGAACATTCTGGGTTTAGTTAATGATCATGCCATTGCTTTGTAATTTTCCCATGGAAATCAACTGTCAGTTTGTAAACACAAAACTGCCTACGGACGATAAACTTGTCTCTAAGGAAACCAAATGTAGAAGTTCGCTTATAAATAAGTTCAATTTGCATTTTTTCTGCAGTATTTTGTACTTAGTACTAGATATATAAAATAATTTAGTAATACATGTAGTAGGAACTTCAAAACTTAGAAACATTACCATAACAAGTATTTAATTTGCAATATGCCAGTGTTTGCTAAGTCCGTTTAAAACCGTTGTGAGCGAGGAAAATAGTAGTATTGATAGCCAGGGTTTATTAGACAACCATGCTCTTTTCCACGCCCCACCCCCCATGTAGTTTAAATTTCCTTTGAATTGTGTTCTTTGACTTTATAGATAGATATCTTAAACAAATAACTGATGTAGGAGAAAGAAAATTAGCAGCGGTTACATTTATTGACACTATGGTTGAAATTTTTTGGGTCAGATCTTTCACACTTGATAAAATGGAAGCTAGTGGAACACACATAAACATATTACATGTTCGGTCTCTTCCCGCCTTCGTTTCTGAAATACTGCATTAAGGAGTGTCTAAGCTGAATCTAACAATATCCCGTCTTCGTTTCTGAAATACTGCACTAAGCAGTGTCTAGGTGGAATCTAGAAATATAATTTATATGACTAAAACCTAGAAGCTTAGCTAGATAGCCTAGACTTAGATTAGATCTAGAAGATGTTTTTTTTTTATCTTGAGTCAACATTGGCCTAGATCAAGCCTAGATTTTCGACAACAGTATTGTTTTGGTTTTAGACTCTGCGTGTGTCATGGTTCCCTCTATTTTGTAAAGAGAAGGACCATGTCGTTGTCTAATAGCTTTATTTAGCAATTGATCTTAGAAGTAAACACTGAACTCTTTACTAAAGAGAAAACCATGAAAAACATTAGCAACAACTCCAACTCCAACAACACCGACAATAATAATATGGGAGAGACCAGGGGAGCGTCAAAGCTCTGGCAAGTGTTGAGGTAATTCTTACAGGAAAACAGTTAGGAAACAGACAAACATTGAAGAAGATGCCAGAAATCTCTTGTCTCTCCCAGACCAGCCTTATATAAGATTGTAGATAACTTTACATAATCCAAGCACGGCTTTACTCCCTTTGCCCATTTCCATTTTCCGGTAATATCATTTCTCGCCGGTGTAGTAGCCGCTCTATAAACATCACGTGACCAGTGGCTGGCTGATGTGATCCTCTCAGGCCAGCCATCTCCAGGCTTAGTCTGCAGCTAGCCCAGGCCAGGGGATGTGACGGCTTCCAGAGCTTGCAGAGCTGGCCAACACAACACCATCACACCATTACACCCAGAGCTTAAACTCCAGCCAGATCTCAAGGTGGAAAATTGACTTGATCCTATTGCTCTCTTCTTAGATGCCGAGAAGAAACTCAAAGACATTAAATAACTTAAGATTTTTTAAAAGTAAAAACCCTGTAAAAGACTATACTAGGTGGGCTAATGTGCCTTTTTGCATTTTTGTAATTTTGTAATTTTGAAGAGTGGAATGTTCCTTGTCGCTGTAAGTGGATTGAGGTAAAGATAAAAAAAAACAAACTATGGCTTGAAGAAATCTCTAAGACGTCCGTGGTAGTCTTTTGGTGCAAGGTCTGTCTGAACATGGGGTACACAGCAGCCAGTAGCAAAATGATAGATAGATGAATAGATGAATGTAGATTAGTTTTCACATAGTAGATTGGGTAGATAGGGAGATGGATAGATAGATGGATAGATAGATGGATAGATAGATAGATGGATAGATAGATGGATAGATTGATGGATAGATTGATGGATAGATAGATGGATAGATAGATGGATACATAGATAGATAGATAGATATGTGGGTAGATATGTGGGTAGATATTAGGTTTACGTTTTTTTACCAAAGGTAGAGGGCTCACTCTGGCTAGAGCATATACTAGAACATTATGTTTTTGAACTTCTCGATGGCTTTTGATGTAGAAACAGTGTACTGACGATTTCCGGAATGTATAAAACTAAGTGCTTGATTGTAGTATACACCAATGATTATTCAAAAAGGTAATTTTCTATTTTTTAACTAGGTATATAAATAGGTCTATAGGTATATAATTAAATAGATAGATCGAAAAAAAAAGTTTGTTTCAGTATCTCGCCGCTAGGCCTCCGTCTGTCTCGCTCTTTTTCTATTTGTCCCTTACCTTTCTCTCATTCTCTGTCTTACCCAATCAAACACATAGTATTCACTCCGAGCACTCATTAGGTCCCTTTTCTTTCCATTTGCCGCTTGACCTGAGAGCGCGACTTTAAAAAAAGACAGAGAGACATTAGACAACTACGACCTCTCCCCCCCCCCTCCCCTCCATTTCCTTCCATCCTAAATTCTTGCCCCTTCGTCACTGACCCAGTCGTGTCGGACTCATCCTAGCCTAGAGATATTCCAGGCATGGGAAGAAGAAAAACAACAGAGCGGCAGCAGTAGCAACAACAACAACAACAACAACAACAACAACAATATCCCAGACTTAATGGGTGGCCCGTGTAGTGGTCAGGCTATGGATGTGTCCAGTGCTGACCAGCCAGTCCTCACGGTGTTATTGTAAGACGCCTGTCGACGGCTTCGCTGATTGTTGGTCGCTCTCAAGCTGAAACAACAGACGACCCCGTGCAGCAGGGCCAAACAAAGACCTCCAGCTACAGTCTGTCTATGTTAGTCTGTCGCAGTACTGGAGTGTTTTTTCTGTCTGTCTCAAAATTGATGGTAGTCACTCACAACAAAAATAATGGCAGACTTGTCTACTCACGTAGAGATCTTCAGCTAGAGTCTGTCTATGTTAGTCTGTTGCAGCACAAAACTGTCTTTCTGTCTGTCTAAACAGTAGTGGTCACTCACAACAGAAACAATAGCAGACCTGTACACTTACATTCAAAGATCTCTAGCTAAAGTGTGCACTAGACAGACTTTCTCTGTCTTTCTGTCGGTCTAAACAGTAGTGGTCACTACCCAACAGAAACATAAGCAAACCTGTCCACTCACATACAGAGATCTTTAGCTAAGTCTGCACTAGAAAGTCCTTAGTCTGTCTTTCTGTCTGTCTAAACAGTAGTGGTCACTCACAACAAAAATAATGGCAGACCTGTCTACTCACGCTGAGATCTTCAGCTAGAGTCTGTCTCTGTTAGTCTGTTGCAGCACAAAACTGTCTCTCTGTCTGTCTAAACAGTAGTGGTCACTCACAACAAAAACAATTGCAAACCTGTCAACTCACATACAAAGATCTCTAGCTAAAGTCTGCACTAGACAGACTTTCTCTGTATTTATGTCAGTCTAAACAGTAGTGGTCACTACCCAACAGAAACATAAGCAAACCTGTCCACTCACATACAGAGATCTCTAGCTAAGTCTGCACTAGAAATTCCTTAGTCTGTCTTTCTGTCTGTCTAAACAGTAGTGGTCACTCACAACAAAAACAATAGCAAACCTGCCCACTCACATACAAAGATCTCTAGTTAAAGTCTGCACTAGATAGACTTTCTCTGTTTTTTTTTCAAGACATCGAACGTTTAAGATTTAGTTTTTGCTGGTCTGATCTTTTTTGTGTTTCTCGAGAAATGAGCTCCCTTAAGGGGCTGAACTTTTGAGTCTTGGTCAATTTATGTAAGTGTATCTCTAAAGTAAAGTGATTTTGTGTGTGAGTCTATTTGTGAACCATCATGTTTTCAATTGCGGGTTCATACTTACACCATCTCAAAGAGTGTGTGATAGAATTGCCGAAATTCACGTACCTGTCTGTTGTGAGAGGCTTGTGACCGCTAATTCTGATTTTTGGGGCTTTTTCGAAACGCAGAGAACAGGTCTAGACCTAACTGTTGAGCACTTTTGAGCGAACCCAAAGAAACCAGGTGTGTCTAGATATGTATATAGAAATGTCCATCTAGAGAAACTAGTCTAAAGGCTTAATAGCATTTTGGAACATATAAAGTATAAGCAGCTGATTCTTTGTAATTATCTTAGATACTGCATACCTCAGGTAGATTTTAATCTTACATCTCAAGCTGTCTGCTGTCTAAAAATTTTTTTTCATTGATAATAACTAAATGTATTAAAATAAACTTAATCTATGTCGATCTTAAACACTTTATCATCTCTCTCACTGGTTGTATAACTAGTTTTTGGTAACACTTTTTAATGGTGTACATTTCAGACTAGTCGTTGCTTCAAGGTCCATCTACCTAACCCGTGAGAATGACTTGTTTTTTATTTATTTCCCTGTCTGTTTCTTTTTCTACCTACATGAGAGAAAGTTTTCCAAGTTTTCCTATAGGTCAGGTTGAGGCTCTGACCCTGCGACTTTCATTTCGCCTCGGATTATCTCTGTGTATCATGACTACTCACACACACGATTGTAGTTTTTCTGTTCGGGCCTGTCTGTCTACCTCACGACCAGTTCCAGCCAGTCCAGCCCACTGTCTAAATGTTAGGTTGATATAAAGGCCAGAAAACTTGCCACAGTTTTGTGTGGGATATTTCATGTCACCTAAGCTACTCTACGCTAGTTTTAGAACTTTTTTTTATGGAGCGCCTAGGTACAAAGAATATGCCAAAGTTAAAAGCAGTAATATTAGAAGACTTCTGAAAGTGCGTGAAACACTGATGTAGCCATCATCTTTGTTTTCTTTTCTAATCTGCTGACTCTCTTACCCGCTGTCTCCAGAGGTGCACGTCTTCAATTTTTGTTTCCAATCTTTTTTATTATTAAAAAAAAAACCCACTGTATATGCATGAAAAAGAGAAAGCTGTTAAGAACTCCCCCCCCCCCTCTCAGTGTCCAACTCTATAGTGAAGTCAGCACTTAAAGAAAGCTTCCATAAACACACCTCCCATCAGAAACAGCTTCTTAAAAAGCAGATTCTATTTCAAATGATAGGCGAGCGCTGTTCAACCGGGGCGGATTATTTTTATGACTGCATGCGCGAAATTTTGATGAGGCCCCCGCCGAAGTTTATTTGTTTCTCAAACAAACCCTTGGCATGGCTGGCCCGCATCAGATATCAACTCACTAATGGAAGATATTAGAGGTCAAAACACTACTCTCTCTCTCTCTCTCGCTCTCTCTCTCTCTCCTAGCATCACGTGACCCAAGCAGTTGGAGAGGCAGACCAGAACGTCTTCACAGAACACTAGGATAATGATACAGCGATAGCCTCACAAGACAGTTCAATGTTTATCTATCGCGGATCGAAAGAAAAAGGTGCACGGTAAGAAATTTAATTTTTACAAGGTTTTATGTCAGAGTGAACTATACATCAGAACGAAAATAGGAGCAAGGAGATATTATTTTTTAAAGTTTTTTTAAATGTCACATTGGACAATAGATTTCAACAAAAACTTAAACATAAAAATCTTGAAAAATTAAGAAAGAAAAAAAAAAGAAAAACAATGCGAGAACAGCGGTTTGAAATCTCTGTTGTTCTTGATCATTCAAGTTGTGTACTCAGTTACCTCCCGTGACGATTTGGTTGCCAGAAAAATATGGAGCAACAACAAAGAACAATAACAAGGATAATAATAATAATTCCAACAAGAAAATACACAAACAAGAATTTCGCGCGGTGACAGCAATCTAGATAAGTGTATCGCTGGCAGCATCTCTCTTTTGGAAATAAAAATGAGAAAACAATATAACCGAATGCTTTGTTCGTGAAGAAAGCAAAAGTTAGTTTTGATATTGCCAGAAATGCTGTGTGAAATTAATATACACGAGCTGCGAGTAGGCCAACTAGAAAGCAAAATGTAAAACCCCGGAGAACAGTTTACACAAATTTCATTGTTTCACGTTTTTTTTTTCGTTTTTTTTTTTGTTTGTAACACGGAGTCTTTGGTGATATGGTTACACTAAACACAGTACTGGTCTGAGGGTGAAAAGAGCGTAATGTCCCGAAACGTCTGAAAACTGCAGCGCACGTTCTAGTTTGTTTCTTTTCTACCGTTCTCAATCTTCTTGTCGTTTTTTATTTATTCCCGTTTTAGATATTACCTCTTTCTTTTGTTTTCGCGGTTTATTTCTGTGATTTGCTCTTTCAAACATTGCCAACGTATTCATTTTAACTAAGTTAAATACTTTGTTCTCATGTCCTTTTCTATTGTTCAGTCCACCTTTAATGTCACGAGCATTAATATAACCAGCTTCCTCATCGTCTTCATCGTCATAGTCACCATTATAAGCACCATAGCCTTTAACACCACCACCACCACCGTAATTATCATCGAAATCAGAAAATCATCATTCTAAACAGCCTTTTCTATTATATCATCGTTATGACCATTATCATCAAATTTCCAACAATTACAACACTGTTTGAAATAACAAACACCATCGACCTTTTCATCTTCGTCGTCGTTGTCATCATCATCACCAATATCTTTTTCATACATTCATGTGGTTTTTTTTTGTTTTTGCAAAAAATCGTTCTTTTGAATAAAATGTTAACCCGAAGTTTGTCTAGTGCGCATTACTGATGCCCTGTCTGTCAATTCTTTCCTTTTGATATAGCACCTTTGAAATGCGTTTTGTATATTTGTAGGTCTTCTGTATGCTTTTTTTAAACCAAAGTAGGGTGGAGAGAAAAAAAAAACTCCGAGTATTGAATACATGAAAGGAAATAGGTTTAATCTCTCAACTGGCTCAAAAACAAAGAAATGTGGCTATCCTTTTTGTGTCTAAATACAAGTATACCTATTCCAACTTTTGCAGATTTTATTTTTAAAAATCTTAGCGTTATTCTGGAGCTGTATTAAAGTATTAACACAACTCATCCAAATGTTCAACGCATAGAAAGACTTTTTATTCTTCAACCTGAATCTGAAATTCACTTAAGGCTCTTGTTAAAAACCAAAAGTTTCGGTCTGTCACGACATTGGTACGGTATGATCGGTCTCTCGGGAATTCCCGGTCTGAGATCCAGGCAGGCAGAAAACCACGGAGGAAAGCACTAAAACCAGGAAGCAGCCATCGGAAATCCCCAGTCAGCCTGACCAAGTCACGTGCACGCCCGCAAAAATCTGAAGTAGACACAAGTAGCCAGAAAGTCCACTATTGGATAGTGGCCTGCCCGGTACTGAAATCGCATTAAGTCATACATCTTTTGAAAACCCTGGCATAGGGGGAGATATCAAGGGGAAAAGGATAGACAGACAGAGATAGATAGATAGATAGGTAGAAAGACAGATAGATAGATAGATAGATAGATAGATAGATAAAAAGATAGGTAGGTAGATAGATAGATAGATAGATAGATAGATAAGTACGTAGATAGATTGATAGATAGATAGATTGATAGATAGATAGATTGATAGANATAGATAGATTGATAGATAGATAGATAGGTAGATAAACTATATCACTCACACAGCATAGAAGACGAAGTTAAGCTTAACTGCAGCAAAACATGTTTGTTGGAGTATAAGTGTCTGGGTGTTAGAGAAGAAAAGGCAACCTCAATGAAATGCTGATCCGATCAGATATAGGGACATCAAGCGATAAGAAATTTGAAAAAAAAAACAACAAAAATTGAAAGAGCAAGGTAGAGAAGATAGAAATCATTGAGGGAGGAAAACCCCATTATGTATTTAGGAAGAACCAAAGATGGCGTATTATATTAAAAGATCCGTGTACATCAATGAATTTATAGTTTTTATGGCAGGGGAAGAAAAACTATGTATGCGTAGATAAGGATAAAAGAATATGGAAACAATTGTTAACAGCAACAGTTCGAGAGTAGATAATGGTGTTAAAAATTATATTGTCCAAAATGTTGGATTATTTTTTTAAATATTGAAACAATTTTGCCCAGATTTATTAACTTTAGTTATGGATATTGAAGGTAAGAAGAAGAAGAAACACAGTTGTGGATATTGAAGGTAAAAAGAAGAAAACACACAGTTCTGGATATTGAAGGTAAGAAGAAGACACACAGCTCTGGATATTGAAGGTAAAAA
>BMAT01010450.1:44176-57779 GCA_019649035.1 Elysia marginata | reverse complement strand
ATTTTCTTTATCAAGACCTGAATTGCAACAGGCAAAGCTTCAAGTTTGACTGCAACTCTACTAGACACCACTTGATGTGAATCTCGCACAAATCTTTGATACAAATCTAAACTAGAGTCTTGATCTAGAATCTACATTCTTGCTCTCAGATATCTTTCTAGATTTCCAATTTCTAATTCACAGAGTGTAGGCCTAAATTAAGCTCCTGTCCTTCAGTGTTCTTGTGTAGCCGTGACCAGACCTATTTAGGATTGCTAAAAAACTGTAACTGTCCAAGTTCCACATATCCATTGCGCATTCTCAGTACTGCTTTTGAGCACTAAACAAAATAAAAATGAGTTTTTCAAAAGATTACCCTACCTTCATAATTTCTGGATCGATGAAATCAGCAACGTTCTTCCCTTGCCAAATCTCAGGTATTGTGTCATATCTCTCATCATTGTTGGCCAGTTGCCATGTTTCTGAGGAAAAATCAAATTTTGACTTTATTCATACGCATAGGTATAACAGCATGGTCTTCTTGAACATTTTCACAGAATACTTAAAAAAAGATTCAAGAATCTTTTCAGATTTAAACAGTATTTGAGAGAACTCTTTTTTTTCCCCTCCAGTAAAAAAGGCTATATGTTAATAATGTTTCCGCAGGTTTTTTTTTTTGTCACATGGGTTTAATCCTAGTAAAGCCAGTCAGCATTTGTAAATGCCGATTGGTGATGGTCACACTGCTAAAGACGATTTATACTTAAAAATCATAATTTAGAAAATTGCCAGTATAAATTACGAAACTAATTAACATATGTTTCTTCTTTTTTATGACTTTTGCCGGTATGCAAAGTGGTCTTTCACTTTTGGGAGTTGTGCTGAACGATGACCATTACACCAATCATCTAGATTCTGTGATATTTATATTTCATTTTTTTTTAATCTTTACACCTAAAACATAATTCTAGTAAACATTTCATTTGGATTGTATTATGTGCCTTCCTCGCTTTGTTTTCTCCCTCCTTTCAATGTATACAAGTTGCGTCCAATACGCTATGACGGATCTATTCAACCTGGTCTTCTCAACTGTCCTAAAAACCTTGTTTTGAAATACCTATAGAAATGACTGAGAAATCAAGATTGGAAAGGCCATGTTAAAGTTAGAAACAATACAGCAAGATTTAAACCTCTTGCTGACAGCTGTTATAGGAAATGTACAATCAAATACGAGCGTATTTTAAAACACAACAACAAAAATAAACCATAAATATTTGAGAAGCTTAGAATCTGATAATCTAACAAAAAAATGATTTATGCACATAAAGTAAATATGGTGAACTCAACCAAATTGCTCAAAACAGATGGTGGCCATTCTGAATTTAAATTGTTACATGACCCAAAAAAATTTTGGACACTTTCATCAGGATTGCTCCTGAAACAAATTCACTATTGAGCTTCACATGACACTACTTCCAGACCCATTAGGAGCCCCTGGCAATGCTAGGGGTTTAAGAACTTTTTTCTCTCTACAATGAGCCCAAGACTATCATTTAACTTACTACTGCACAACATTTTTTAACACTTTTCATAAGAGTTTGAAGAGATGAAAAAATTCATAAAATCAGAATAACAATACTTACTCTTCAAGTCTAGGATGTAGTCATCGCCTAACTCTTGTTCAATGTCCTTCTCCTACAAAAAGAATAATAGGAAGTGAAAGGAAAATTTAAATAGATCAGTAAATGCAAGAAGCTATTGGATGCTTCTTCTTCTGCGATCATTGTCAGTCCTCTATACAGAGATCTTTGTAGCCCTGATGAACCCTGCAGTCATTTGCAGGTCGGCCCTGGAGCCAAAGAGCTTTTGTTACTTATTGGATGCAACTCAAAAACAATAAAAAAATAAGAATCAACATGCCCCAATTTAAACTCAGCCACACAGAACTAAGAAAACATGAATATTTTTTTTTTATTTTATACACAACTAGTCATAGCAGCCTTTGCTTTGTATGAATAATTGATTTGATACGTTTAGTATATACCACTGACTTAATTTCCACATTCCATGATCTCTTTCTGCCACCACCCTCAAACTTTCTTTCTTGTTCCCACTCCTCTTTTCTCATTATAGCCCCCTCAAACAAAAAAATTACCACTTAAAATAGTCATTCCTCTTTGTGATCATTCTGTACAATCCTTCCTCCCCTCTCCTCTCTCTTTTTCTTTCATTCTGTCTGTCCATCTCTCTTACTCAACCCTCTGTAGATTTATTGCTCTTCTTTACCTAGATCTAGCTAGACACCTGCCTTTATTTGAAGCTCTAGATCAATCATATAAATGCCATCACATGAATGATATAAGCTAATAGGCCTGCAAATAAAACAATGTACTTCTAAAAAATTTCTAGATTTTGTCAATTATGGTCATTAAAGCTTTTCAACTCATTGGAGATATGAACAGAAAAGAAGAGTTGATGAAACATTTTGTATTTGTTTATATCTATCACAAATGACGCTTGACAATAATTCAAGCGCAAAGAAAGAATTTGATCTAGGTCTGTATCTAGATTTTAGCCTAGAGCCTTAATTGAAACCTAGAACACAAACATTAGTGAACATTTGCATTTATAAAGTCTATTGTGTTCCCAACTGCATAGCTTTTGCATTAGAGATGAGGCACAAAGCATGATGTAAAAAGCATTCATTAAATCTACCACCGTTCGAATTTGCATTGCGCACTATTTTCTTCATCGTCAGAAAATTCCTTAGCACCAGCACAGCTTGTGACGCCATGAACGCACTTCGACATTCAAGTAAAACCCATCATAGATATCTTGATTTTGTGAGAATTTCAATTTTGGTCCCAAATGAAAAAGATAAAAATAAAAAAATAGCCTAAAACACACCTGACTATGCCTAAAATCTTTGAGCCAAAATTGAAGGCTGTGCATTAAATGGTTTAGCGTCCATAGCTGAGACTACGAACACATACACACAAAGAGATTTTTTAATACGTTACCTTAAGTGATATGGTATTGCACTTATCAGTAAATTCTTGGCTACTAAAGAAAATATTCTGAGTGCACATGGTGTAGGTTTATCAATTGGCCTTTATTTCACTGTTATTGCCTGTAGCCTTTTAAACAATTCCAACAGCTGCTCTTACAAAATCATGTAACTGTAACTATCACAGGCCTGGTACACTTACTAATTTCCGAGTTGGTTCATCCAATTCCATGGCATTCTTCTTTTTCATGACTTTTGCTGGTATACAAGGTGGTCTTTCCTGAAGAAGAAAAAAGACATTTGATCAAATCATGAAATCTTTATTTTAGAAACACTCCAGGCGGTAAAATCTTGACATGGATTGAACGAGATTTCATCCATTCAGAGGTATTTTCTTCTTGTACCTTAATTAAACATCTAAGGTAGGTTTGCTTCAAAAAGAATTTAAACAAAACTGAGGCTTATCAAAAGAATTAACATGTTGCAGAGGTGCCAACTCTGCATCAGGCAAAAGTATACAAGCCAAACCCAAAAAGTGGATTTCCAACAAAAAAAAGTATATTTTCTACCCACAACTTTCAAACTGCAGGTTGCAGTTCTAGTGTATATTGCTAAGTTACATCACAGGTATCAGTACTGCATAAATACACAGCGAAATCTGCTTAAAACAAACCATGTTATAAACTTATAAACCACATGTAGGCTATCCGTCCCTTTCCTTTATTTGTTCCTCCATAATGTCTTTGCTCGGGTGTGAATAAAATGTCACCCATTCAGGGCAAATGAGTCAGAAGGAAATCCTCTTTTTTTTTCTTTAGAAAACACCATGTAAGCTTTTTATCTTTTTCTTTATATTTTAAATCAACTCAAGTTTTAAACATCCTTGCACAAAATATTGATGATTTATGAATTTTTTTACGTTTGCAAGCTAAGCAAAATTTCTTGATAAAAAGAGCAACACCTATTTAAGGTGAAAAATTTGACATCCGACACTTTCGCCGTGGACGCGAGACACCTAAACTTTATAAATATGGCCCAGAGGAGTTCATCTTGACAGGACTACACTGAGTCAGAGTATACCCTCCCATGTTACTGTTACAAAAATATGTGACATTACATTTGTTGTTGCTTACCATACAAAGTATTAAAAAAAATGAAGTTATGTGCATAGTAAGTCTGGTAGCTAGCAATATTTTTGAAAGACGTTTTATATATAATGCTAATGCTTGAAACATTAGTAAAAATTCATATCCAGTTCTTGGAAAAACCTAAACCTAGTTGGTTGGATGTAAGCCATAGACTGCGACCATTAAAAAGAGTACCATACTATAATTGATATGTTCAATAGTGATAGTAAGCTAAAGCCAACCAACTTGGGGTATCTTTATGAGTAGACCAATAGAAATAATGTGGGTTTTTTTTAAAGTTTTGTTATTGCAGGTAGACTAATATAGTTGAGTTGGTCTACTATCTAATACTGTAAAAATATTTTAGTTATCGTTTGAAAGGCATTGTAAACCTCCTCACAGTGGAAGTTTACTTCATTCATTTTTGCTGGTTGAATTCAAAGTCTTACTGTTAGTGCTACCGGTATCTAGATCTAGCAATCCTGAACAGAGTCTAGCATAAGTTAGATGTCAACGTCAGACTGCCAGCAAATTAAACCCATTTCTTTAGGACTAAGAGAGATTTGTTTAGTTTTAAGAAAAGCACTTAAAATCGCACTCATAACTAACAAAACGCCTTTGATAATATAGATGAGTGGTATTGTAAGCGAGAGGCAAATTTCAATAATACTAGTATGAACGGTACAAACAAAGTAGAGCGTAAAAAGGAAACGATGCCAATATACTGTACCGCCACGGCCATTCGCATACGTAGTACATGTGCAAAAAAGCATCAGCTTCCTTAGAGGAAAACTTAGGATCGAACATACTGATATTGCTTTTAAAGGAGCGAAAAGTCCATTTCCGTTACGAAAACTGCACTGGTGTATTTTCAACGAAAAAGTCTACAAAAATATAGGAATGTGTTGAGATTGGCAGCACTCATGTTGTCCAATATGGCGCACAACTAATAATGCCTGAATTAGTGGTCGGCAGGTCCTAGGAAGAAACTGGGAGGATGCAACCTCAAAGTACAAATTTTGCCTATTTACATAATCATCTATGAAAAATCAAGTTACAGTATCCAGATGCAGTTTTTTTTTTCAATCAATTGTATTGATAGATTTTTTACAATCTTTTTTAACACACACTTTTAAAAAAATTAAGCCCACTGAAGATTAACAGACTAAACATAGATGAAACATTAAAAATATTTCATAACAAAGTTATGGCTATTCAGTTCACTCTATCGATGAATAACTAACAAGCTAAGAAAAAAAAAGGAACAAATCACCCTCATTAGGTCACCAAGCACTCACCTTGTTGTCTCTTTTCTTGGGCATGGCAACATGCAACCTGTTAGCCACACCTGCCACTTTATTTGACTTCATTTTGTGGTTGACTCGATAAGCAAGAAGTCTTTCACAAGCCTGAAAAAGTAGTATAATTCATCATCTATAAATGTTATAAATTAGCCATGGGGTAACATGTCAAATACCATCTGTAAAAAGCAAAGAGTGTATTAAGATACACACAAACCCACCAAAATATTTGTTTTAACATTTATTTCTATTAATGCAGTGTCTCTCGGTATCAATGAGTAAAACCAGATTAGCCCACAAAGATTTGAAATATTTTTTAATAAGAACTTCATCTACGATATGAGTGAGGACCCACAATATATATGAAGACAGGTTTAAGTTTAAAAACTAAAATTACTTTTACCAAAACACAAGTTCTTTCATACTGCTTCAATATAAAAAGTTTTCACAATCATTCTTACTCAACATTTTTAATCCAATATTTTCAGGCACCGTGATTTAATTTCACCAAAATAGGAACAACATTAAAAGAAGCTCTTAACTTGGCTCTAAAGAGGAATTGTTCTATTAAAAATTAAAAAGTTGCATACCTCTGTTTTTACAGCCATGACTCCATCCTCTGTCAGCGTACTCATCTCAAGAACGGGTTCGCCTTCTCCTTGAAACTCCTCTATCACTTTCTGATTTGTAAGGCACACACAATTCAGAACAGTTAGAAGTTAAACATAAAAAATTAGAGGATTATGAAAGTAGGCCCAACAAGAAAGACAAAATAGTAATTTTTGTATCACCCCCATCTGCTATACTTATGTATTATACCATAGTTATGAACATAAGTTTATACCTCTTATTCTTTTAGAATTCTCTTGGTTTGATAAGATAAACCTTACGTAAAATAAATTTTTGACCGGGTCTTAATTTATTTATCTTATGCAGACTCCGCTCCAGTCTTGGATTAAGCTGAGAGAAACTTTAAATTAAAAAAAGAATTAAGGCAGCCAAACCAAGGAAAACCCTGGAAATAATTAATAAAAATACCTTCTTGTCCTCAGGTAATTCATCTGGTTTCATTACATCTGTCTTGTTGATTACAATCACTATAGGCCTGTTGCTGAAGGAAGGCTTGATATTTCTGTACAGCGCCAGCTGAAAGAAAAAAAAATTTTTTAATGAATCTAACCTAGCCTGTAAGCTTTTTCATAATAAATTGTAAAACCAATATAACAGACAAGGATAAAATGATGGATCAAAATGAGATAAGCAACTTGAAGAGAAATGATGGATGGAAATGAGATAAACAACTAGAGGACTGGTTGGTAATCGCTAAATTAATTCCTTTGAAATACAAAAGTTTCAAATGCACCTTTCTTCATTACTTGGGATTGTGTCTTACTGATCTTAAGATGCAATAATTCAGGTCATTTAAAAAATCGAATTAAATTTTTTCACTCCTTTAAATATGGAAAAGCTACAGGCCCAGATACAATTTTAATGGAACTCATCAAGGCCTTTGAAGATTTTAGAATAGAAAAGATCAAAGACGTTTTCAACGAAATATATGATACAGGATAGATCCCAAGTGTCAATATTCATAGGTTTGCCAAAGAAACCAGGCGCATCAGACTGCGAATTACACAGGACAGACAGTCTCATGAGCCATGTCCCAAAAAAAAAAATGTTGAGAATCATAACGTTAATACCAAAATAAAACCACAAATAGCAGAAGAACAAAGTGGCTTTGTAGAGGGAAAACGAACAGCAAACTCAATTCTCCAAACCTTGATTGAACATGTGCCAGAAGCTCTAAAGATGGCTATGTGTGTTTCATCGATTACACCAAAGCATTTGTTAGAGTATGCTACGGTGGAATGATTACACAATTAAAAGTTGAACATTGATGGAAAAGACTTCAGAATCATTAAAAATGCAATTCCAATAGACAGCAATGATAAGAGTTCAAAATGAAACCAACCAATTTCAGAGCATAAACCGGCGAGTGAGATAAGGCTGTGTTCTCTCTCCTGATCTTTTCTTGCTCTACAGTGAGATGGTTATAAATGCAAAACTTACAAAATCTTCCGGGAATTACGGTTGGTGGACAGAATGTAAACAACTTAAGGTACATCGATGACACAGTGTTAATAGTAGAATGCAAAGAAGACCTGCAAAACTTTTAAATGTTGTTGAGGAAGAAAGCAGAAAGAAAAAGCTAAAACAGAACAGTAAGAAGACAGAAGTGATGGTTGCTAGTTGCAAAGAAGAAACCCTAAAATGTGACATCTTTATCAGCAATGTATAACTCAAGCAATGAGATGATTTTAAATATTTGAAAACAATAATCTAAAAACGACAGTAGAAATAACACTGAAATATCAGCAAGAAATGCACAGGCTCAGATCAAGTTTCAGAAATGAAAAACAGTTTTAACCAAGACATATTTCCATTGATTAAAGAAAAAGAGCCGTCCAATGCTACCAAAAATCTTTTCTTATGTATGGATGTGAGACATGGACAATCTCAAAACAAATTCAAGCTAAACTAGAATCTACAAAAATGTGAATTCTTAGAAGAACGCTCAGAACCCCATGCACCACAAATGATACAGAAAGAAGCTGATATTCAACGGACATTAACTGAAACCTTACGAAAATGCCAGGCCTCCTTTTTGGGCCATGTGATGAGATAAGGAAAATTTGCTGGGGAGAGAACGAGTGACTGAGACATTGACCGCAGGAAAGGATTGAGAATTGCGGAGGGATATAGTTGCAAACTCTCCAATGCATGGCTTTTGATTGATTGAATGAGCTTTTAATAGCGCCCTGAACAATTTACATATCTCTAAATGTCCAAACTGCACAAACAGATTCATTTTGTGGAAATGCTCCAATTATTGGGTCCAGCAAAATTCACAGATCTAGGTTAATTGAAAAAAATTAAAACTGCTAATTGGCGACTTCCGGCGTGGTAAGCGAGCAGGGTAGACGAAGCTGTGTGGAGCTCTCGCAAAATTTTAAGTTTTGCATTTATTTTGAAAGCGTAAAACCTTCAGGATGCCAGTTAGCGGATTCCCGACTATTCTGGAAAACATTCTTAACAGCATGCTTCAAGAATCCCAGCTGGCTTCTTACAAACTAGCTGGAAATCAACAAAGAACCACCCTCGTCCTACGATTCGATGCAAAGGCCGACACGAGTGTGCCAACATTTCATCAGTCAACCCCTGCCGAAGTTCGCCGCAAGTCGCCTAGCCAATTAAGAAGAGACAGAAGAAGAATATGTAAAAGATATTTGCTGTCAAAAGAGGATGTTCCAATATGCCTAAACAACATAGAGTCTAAAACAAACCAAATGTCAACGATCGACAGAACGAAAATTACTAATCCTTTAGACTTAGAGTTGGATCTAGGCCTAACTCTATCTAGGTCAGATCGCCCCAACCAACATGACTTGTGTGTTTCTCCCAAGTACACACTGCCTCAGCAACCTTTGAATGCAGCAAGCCTTCCGACACCTACCATCGCAAAAGACTCTATAGATTGCTGTAAATTAAGCACACCTATGCCCGCTTTAGACAGTCAAGAGAACAAGCAAGGCCACGCAAACCTGTTTGAAAAAGTGAATACTGCACCCTCGGACCAAGAGTTAGGACCAAAGAAGTCTGAATCAAACTTTGAGAATGCAAACGCAGCATGTGTCTCAAGCAGCTCAGAACTAAATTTTAGAGACAGATCTAGATCTAGGTCTAGTCTTTCCCATACCAGTCGTAGCAGCAGCGAAAGCAGTACATGTATCAGTGCATATGGTCAAGTCACTAGCGACCGAGTTGAGACTGTGAGCAAAAAAGAAAATCATTCAGCTCCATCAAATTATCTACTATGTGATAAAGTGCAACTTCAAATTATCAATATGAATGAAGTAGACCAGAAAGAAAATTGCACAACCAGAGAGGAACAACATGTTTAAAAAAACTCCTGCTGGACACATTTGAAGACACTTGTTCTATAGTCGCTGAAACACAAGATCTTATCGTAGAATACTGCATAAGAAAAGAACAAATCATCAATTTTTTCACGGTCGAAGACAAAGAAATCACCCCTTACAAAAGAATGCGAAAGAGATACATCAAAGATTGGCCAGATGACACGCACAGGATTAAAGGAGAAGCTGGTCCTGAGGTGTTCGACAATTTTCTAACTGAACTGCAGCTCCTGAAACACTCCATACAAGAAGAAACCACCCGATACTGCTGATGCTTATGTCTTCTTTGAGACAGAGCTCGTCGACATGCCACAAGAAAGAGAAAAAAAAGTTAAAGTGTATACATGTGATTATACTGATGATGGCCCCTTTTTATGATCTGTATTTTTTTTTTGGCTTAAAACAGAATGTAAAAGAAAAGAAGATGACAAGCCCCCTCATTCAATTGCAAACACTTCCCTCTTTCTAAAAATGTCTTGTTTAATAAACTATAATAACACATACACGTATGTTGCTTTCTACTACTTGATTGTGCCACAAGTCTTTTTATGATTCATTTCAAATAAAATGTAAAAAAAAAAAAAAAAGACTTGTCTGCAGACAAACACTTGCAAAAAAAAATAAATAAATAAAAAAAAAATTTGGTCTTAAAAAAAAAACAAAAAAAAACTGCTAATTATAAGCCATCATAAGGCATAACTACCTGCTCTTCCAGCGTATGACCACACTGTTCTGAGATGTCAATAATGTACAAGACCACAGCTCGGATGTGGATAAGTGCTGCAACAGCCTGCATTTCTATAGAGTTGCGCTCCTCTATAGCATGATCCAAGATTCCTGGTGTGTCAATCACCTGATGTAAGAGTAAAGAATTTGTTAAGTTTTCACTTTAACTTTTAAGTGGGATGAAAACTAAACGTACAAAAAAAAAAAACAACAATATTCAGTGGATAATGTGATCAACCCCAGAATCTCAATATTAATTTTTATATCTGTTACATCTAAATTCAAGTTCCATTGAAATGTTTCACGGCTTGGGGAAAGAAACTGTAGGACCTTTTACACAAAATTTGAGGGGAAAGAAAAGAGAAAAGAACAAGATATAAAAAGGATTAGGCTGAGGTTGGATGGTTTATTACACCCTCTGAATTTCTGACCTTTTTTCCCCTTTTGACACTGCTGTTTTACATGATTTGATCAGACCATTTATCTTGAGACTGAATGTGGCTATATAACTCTAATTTACTGTAGCAGAGATTGAGCAGCAAAAGACCTGCCAATCTTCAAAAGGGAAAATCAGTATGACTAAGCTAAAAAATCAGTATTCAGGGTTAAAAAATCTGAATGACCATATATTGGTACTTACAAACTCTGACAATATTTAGTAAAAGCACTAACAGTAAAATTTCATTGTAATTGAAGCCATCGTAATTTAAACTGTAGGAAAAAAATAATGGTTAAAAAACTACCAAGCTCCATAATACAGTAGGCCTACCATGAAGCATTTTGGTACATACATGTACTAAAAACAATTTTCAGATTGTTTAAAAAAGTGACAAACACTGCAAATTAACTCTTTGAAGTTTGGCTCATTGGATGGTAGTTCCCTTGCAGTAAAAAAAAATCAGTATTTCGTAATAAAAACAAAAAAAAAAAGAGGAATTTTCTAATATTTTTGGGAAAAAATCAGTATAATACTGATTTAATCTATATGAATGGCAGGTATGAGTAAACCCAATATGGACACTTCTAGTACAAGGAAAGTCTTCCGGCAAATGTCTAAATGAAAATACTTCATTAATATAGTAATGTGTTTCATTTGAAAAATTTTGAGGTTTTTTTTTGGAAGAGATGCAAGTTTGGTTTCTACAATATCAGCTGCTCATGTCTGCAAAATATTATTTTTAACAAATGACTTGACAGCTTCAAACAAAAGCGATTGCTTTTTTGAGTGTCGGTGCGGTATTGTAGATCTATAGATTGTAGTTTGCTTTCCTAAGTTTAAATTGGGAAAGCTGTCGTGATCAGCATCTCCCATTGAGCAAACAAAATAGTAGCGTATACACTCAAACTTTTTGTCCACTGATATCACTTTCTATTGATATCAGCAATCAACTGAGATACACTTGAACCTTGCTGGGATATGCCTGAGTTGACACTATAAATGGAATTTCACTCAGAGAAGTGGCATTGCTCTTTACATTAAGGGGATAAAATTTTAAAGTGTGTAAAAATTTCAGCTTATCTTACCTGCCACCTCAGGTATTTGTAGTCTGTGTGGCCCACATACAGTGACTTTGTTGTGAAAGCATAAGGCTGTACTTCAACATCTGCTCGAGATATCTGTAAATGATGATGAGATATAGCGTTACTAACAGATAAAAGAAAAACTTCTAAGAAAAAAAAAACCAAAATATTAAATAACATGGATGCCACTTGATGTTTAAAAAAAAAGTGAAAACCTATAAACAAATACAAAAAGCAATACTATTGGTACAACTACTTGCAGCCAGAGCAGAGCAATGTGCTAGAGACCTTACATTGAAGACAATAAGTAAGATGTCAATAACGTAAGCACAATTGTGGCCTAGTTTTCTCTGCCACTTAAATGCCAAGCTCACTCATCTCGAGCAGCCGAAGTTTGCCTTAATTACAGCCTTACCAACAAGTTTAATGTTGAGTGTGCTTAGCCATCTGCTGGCCAGAAACTTTCCTCTTTGTGTGATGTAACTAGTAAGGTTACCCAAACAAGATGCACAAAGCGTCCAGTTCATGGTCACGCATAAAATAAGACTTCCACACAGATAGGTCAAATATGTTCTGCCCATCTTGGCTTATGACATGGCTGTCTCGGAGAGTTAGTTTGGGAAACCTATCGACGTGCAGACTAGACGAAAATGGTGCCAGTTTGATACAACCACACTTGTAAGAATGTGTGGTGGCAATGTTCTTTAGCTTCTTGGAATATGTATGCAATACATCTATCTTCGAGAATCATGAGCTTGTTATGATATATATGTTGAGTTAAATATGAGATATCGAGTAAAGCTTGACCGTTCATCTCATGACCTATCACTGATGAAAGAAGACAGACAACTCATAGCTACAGTTTTGGTCCTGCTATGGACCTGATTATCACTAAGTCTCTGCTAGCTTGCTTGTGAAACACATAAAATGAAGGCCATTCACTCTATCAATTTTTGACAGCCGTACAGCAGTAAATTCTTGGATTTTTTTTTATCTAAACGCAAGTTTTAAGAAAGCTTTCCCATTTGCCAGGTTTCTCGTCTCTATCATGAGGCTAGTTTATAGAAAAAAAATTAAATTTTTTAAAATTTCCCTCATTTCTAGGGTTCCCAATGCCAAGGTCCCTACGTACTATAAAAAGCTGAAATATCAAACAACTGAAGCTCACTCACCTTGTTTATAAAGGAAGATTTGCCCACGTTTGGGAAGCCAGTGATGAGCAGTGTGCGTGTGTTTGGGTCTATGGTTGGTAAACGGTTGATGTGTTGCCTTATCTCTTCCAGATAGAGCAAATTCTTTGCCTGACCCTTCATAATAGTTACCATCCTGATAATGTGCAAAGAGAAAGGAGGTTTAAATGTCAAAATAGGTTTGTTATGCCAAATGTATGCAAGTAAAATTTGTTTTCTTCCTATTGCTGTGTTACTGACTATTACACTAGAGGCAAGATGGAGATACACATAATACAAATAAATTGAAAACGTAGCTATACTTTGTTTGTTAAACCTTGACATATTTCAGTGCATTAAAAGAAACTGTTGCCCCATAACAAAAATGTATGTTTTCTATCTGTGAAATCATATTCTAATAAAAAAAAATTGGAATACAAAACACGCAAAAAAGCATTACCAAATGAAATTTTTTTCAAAATTTGGATTGATTCTGTGTTGAAATGTTGGTACCAACCTTCCTAAAGCTGCTCTTTTCAAGCACTTGCATCTATAGAGAGAATCTCCATATTTAAGGAGCTTCACGTGATCTTTGGCACAGCTGTAGAGCAAAAAATCAATTCAGTTTTAGCATAAAAATAAACCTGTTCAAGTCATTTTTTAAATTTTACAATAATGATTGAAGGGTATTTTTACAAGCCCAATTCCACTTCAAAGGTGCTCTCAGGGCTTGGGTCCCAATGACAACTTAAGGGCTGTCACCCAGAGACTAGCGGGGATACCATGACTTAGCCTC